>PVIJ01002039.1:0-106470 GCA_004024925.1 Scalopus aquaticus | reverse complement strand
TCTTTTGAGCCCTTCTGCCTCTCCACTAACCTTTCAAGGGCTCCTCACTTCACTCCTCACTTCACTTCACTGAGGTAATCTTCTGATTACCTCAGGCAGATTCGCAGTTTCCAGATTTTACTGCCTTTCAGAAGAGAAAATTAGTCAACTCATCAAATTTTATGGTGACCTGAGTCTCCTGACCCCTGACTGACTCCTCATTAGTTTTTGTTGATGATTCATTTGACGTTTAGTTTCATTTTCTATATTTCTTGAACTTGTACATATGCAACTTTTTTTCTCCCCATTTACCTACTTCTCACTCTCAGAACTCTTTGATATACTTCAGAAAACTGCTAAAGTACAGCTCATTATTTCACTCATTTAAATGTTACAAACTCAGACAACTGTATTCAGAAATAGCTGGCATAAAGATAGCACGGATGACTCCGATTCACCCATTATTTATGAAATATCTCCTATGTGCATTTGACATATATTGCTTGATTCTATCCCTATGAGGAAGCCATTATTCCCATTTTATGGTTAAAGAAACAGACCAAGTGAGGGTAATGACTCACTTTTGAGCCATATAGATACTAGGTGGGGAAACTTAAATTTGAACCCTGGCCTTTTCTGTTCTCTATCTGAGGTTCCCTATATCAGGTAACGTCTCTGGTCCACCCATAAACCTCTCACCGTGAGGGCTGCATTGCCAGTCTGGCAGAGTAGCAATGGGCCTTTTTAAAAAGCTGGCGGACCAGGCAGCTCCCCCTTGCACATAGGCTGCCTCTCTGCCTCTGTATTTTTGGATCTGGCCATGGTATGGCATTGCCTTGAAGGACCCTAATCTGTGGCCCAGAATGTTAACGTCCCACAAATAGCAGAGCACGCCTGCCTGTGTTCACGTTCCAGCCCTTGGAAGCAGCTCAGGAATGAATCTGTTCCGTCCGTGCGTCAGTGATCCCGTGTCTGAGCAGCCAGCGGGATGCGTCGCTCCTGAGCCTGGGTGGCCTGCGGATCTGGCTGCCGTGCAAGGGGACCTGCCAGATTGAATCAGATGATGAGATGCTATAAAAGGAGGAGGAGGGAAAGTCGGCTGGTTGTTTTCTTCCCAAAGACTTGGCACATTTCACTATCATCCCTGAGCTTTCTTGCTGTTTACATATCCCCCTCCCACATCGCTGGTGCCTGGAACGCACACCAGGCACTCGTAGCAATTTCCTGTTTCTAGCATAGTCCCGCTTCCCTGGAGCTAAGCAAAACTTTCTCTTCCATGGGCACACTGGGCTCCAAAGCCTTGGTAAGGCCGGCGCGGTGTGGAGCCCATTTGTGCCACCCTCAGGGCTGCAACCAGACACAGCAGGTGCTTTTTTGTACCTGTTGCTGCAGTAACAATGAACACGTATCCAGAGAGCACTATAGCTCCATGTAGTGTGTGTGCTTTACACAGATCTCATTACATTCTTGCAACTTAGGGAATATCATCACATGAAGAAATGAGGACTTTTCAGAATTAACTGTGTTATCCAGAGTAACAAGTGTTAAATCCAGCTCAAATCCTGGTCCAGCTGACATCAGAGCCATGCTCTGAGATGGGTTATGCAGTACCGACAGAACTCAACTCACTGATCTCCTTTGTGACAGTGTTGGGTGAAGTGCTGTCTCCCACACCTGTGCTTTTAAAGAAATAAGAGCAAGCCCCCAAATATTTGTGCACTGGTCTTTCACAGTTCCTATGGCAAAGAATAGAAAACTAGGGGAAAGAGGAAGTTTGTCAGAATCAGTGCCAATTTGCCTATTGAGTTTCTGCGGTCCAAATTATTTGCATATCACTATATGAGTTTGCTTAACATATTCATTAGTTTCCTAAAATTGTTATGTAGGGAAGGGTAGAAATCGAAAGGAAAGGTTGGTGGGACCTTCTTACTGTGTAACCTTCTGCATTTGGTGCGTATGTTACAATTTCCAAAATAAATAAAATTTAGAAATAAAGTATGTGAAAGATATTGACAGAGCAAGTGAATTAATTCTTTTTGACTTTCCAGCACCCACCCATCCTAATTATGATTCTTCAGGGTTCTTTTATGGGTACTCTTCTGCCAAGAACCTGTTCCTGTGAGGACTGGCTGACCATTCCTTTCTTTCTAGAATGCTTGGATTAGATCTGGTCGTGCGAGATGACAATGGGAACATCTTGGACCCAGATGAAACCAGCACCATTGCCCTCTTCAGGGCCCATGAAATCGCCTCAAAGAGGATTGAGGAAAAGATCCAAGAAGAAAAGGTACACTTCCTCAAATGAGCAGATTTTGGCCACTGAGTTTCTGTTTTTCTTTGTTTTTTAATGACGGAAATGGAGTCATTGACAACTGAGGTAGATATGCTGCTAAGAAAATCATTCATCTTCTCATTTGAAAAGTAAAATAACAAAAAGAATAAGGAATCTGTGTTCTGACATGGAAAGTTTGCACAGATATATGTTCACTGAAAAAGAGCAAGATGCAGTCGAGTGTGTGCAGACATTATTTGTGTTTCACAAAGGAACACACATGTACTGTGCACACATGTGGACTGCCTCTGGACTGATAGACCGGAAATTGGTAACGAACAGGTGCCCCCGAACGGGAAAGGTCGGTGGGACCTTCTTACTGTGTAACTTTCTACATTTGGTGCCTATGTTACAATTCCCAAAATAAGTGAAATTTAGAAATAAAGTATTTGAAAGATTTTGACATTGGTAGTTGGACATTAAATAAAAGTAAGAAAGGTAGGGAAAAAGTGAAAGTAGAAATTCAGCCATATTATAACTGCCTAGACACAACCATACTGATATTTTGGTTTATATTTTACTCTTTCTATTCCTGTGTGTAAAGTAAAAGATTTCTATTTGTTTTCTTTAGTTTCTAGGTATTTTTGTTTCTTTAACACAATTGTGACAGTATTTAATTGGGTTTCTAAATCAGTGGTTTAACCATTCTTAAAGGTGAAGCCTTTCAAATGGAATCTCTTGTTTGCAATGAGTTATTCTCCCAAAAGAAGACAGTGAACCAGTGATTTCTGTGCTTTTGAGGTTCATCCCGAAGCCATCCCAAGAGATGAGAACTCCTGGAAGCTGCTAAAACCATGAGCTTCACCTTAGACAGCATTATTGCATGACTTGAGTTCAAGGCCCTGTACAGGACAGTCTTAGCATCTAAATAACAATGATTATATTTTGCTCATTCAATCATCTCTCCACTTACATACATGTTCCTCTCCGTAAGGGCTTCTCCTCTTGGTGGTAATTACATTTGTCTCCCATTTGCAGGCTGATGTCTTGCCAGTATTTCTCATTTGCTGAAACCAAGATGCTTTTCTCTCTTGTCCTCTGTTCAGTCAATGCTGCAGAGCCTGAACCTGAGCGGCCAGTCCGCCTTCAGCGCCGTCCACACCTACGGCCTCTACGTGAACTTCAAGAACTTTGTCTGCAACATCGGTGAAGACGCCGAGCTGTTCATGGCCCTCTACGACCCCGACCAGTCCACCTTCATCAGGTAGCGGGTTCCAAGGTCATCTGCTGCAGCCTTGTGACAATACCCAGCTTCACCTCTCCCTACCGGAGGGGATCTTTGCTGAGTTTGAGGAGAGGGCGCGGATGTCTAAGCAGAAGGAAATAAATTCCTTTGGGCTTCTAACCTTTTTGTGCAGCTGCTGAAGCAGTGCAGTGACTGTGTTCTCCTGGGTCGTAGAAGTCCTATAAGTCATCAGACACAGAGGCAGGAACAACGGACTAGAAATACAGCAGGGCAGGGGGTGAGGGGAGATGAATTGGCAGAGCATGGGGACTTTAAGGCAGGGGACTATTCTATAGGGTGCTCGATGGCGGACACGTGCCATTAGACTTTTGTCCAGACCCACAGAAACTGTAACACCAAGAATGCACCCTAATGTTAACTGTGGACTTCGGGTGATTATAATATGTCAGCTTAACATCATTCTTGTAACAAATATACTCTGGGCAAGATGTTGGTAGTGGGAGAGACTCTGTTTTGGGGGGCTTGGGGGGGTTTGGGGCAGGGTATATGGAAACTGCATCATCCATTTAGCTTTCTATGAACCTGAAACTACTCTGAAAAATAGTCTCTAAAAATTTTTCTAGAAAGATCATTGAAAATGCTAATGGACTTCGTTCAACCCTACCGTGGCATGATGTCTAAGCAGCTATAAAAACAGATTTACTTTTGAGAAAATGGTTAGAAGTAATTACTGACAAATTGTTTATTTCTAAAATTGCAATTTTATTTGCATATAATGATGTGGATTCCAGGGGATGGATTTACAGTGATGATTATAAAATTATATTCCCGATTCAGCAAAGCTGAACTTTCATATAGAGAAGTTGAGTTGGAAAAAGGACCCAGGGGACCCTGGCAGCATCCGCCGCGTCCGTGCAGCCCCGGCCTCGGGTCCGTGCTGGGCGGCCTCGCGGAGCCGGGCTGCAGCCGCCGCCCTTCCCCACAGCCGGAGCTGGGTGCGCTGCGTTCACACCTGCCCGATGATTTCACTGAAATTTTCTGGGCCTTTATTTGACTTTTTAAAGTCTGTGTGGAGGGCAGCTCCATTGCCAGATAGCCACTCATTAAGACTTTTCATTTCTCTTCCCCAGTGAGAACTACCTGATTCGCTGGGGCAGTAATGGAATGCCCAAGGAGATAGAGAAGCTCAACAACCTTCAAGCAGTCTTTACTGTAAGTCCTGCCTATGTTTAACCAATTTTTTTTATCCTATTAGTAGATGTGCACGGTAAGTATGCGAGAACATTAAAAAAAAAGATGAAAATGAACATTATCATATCCTAACTCATTCATTCATTCAACACCTATTTTAGAGCGCCTGTGGGATCCCAGGCACTGGCCTAGGCTCGAGACAGACATGTCAGTAAACGCAGCAGAGAAAATTTCCCTCTTCTCAAGGGGCTTTTGTGCTCACAGAAAGTTAATAATGGACAATAATCAGTATATGAGGGACTGTATAAAATACTAGAAGTCATGGTGTTTTGGGGGAGATGAGAGATTCTGGAGCAGGGAAGGGCTACCTTTTAAAGTAGGTAGGTCAGCGCGGACCTCCATGTGAGCTGTTTGAGCAAGAACTTGAAGTTGATGGGAGTGAGCTTTTCACATAAAGGGAAGGAGCATTCCAGATGGGGTTACAGCCAGGTTACAGCCGAGGCATAAGTGGACCTAGCTGGACTTTTGTTTTCAAAGATTTCAAAGCCTTGTCCTTCGCTCCCTCTACTTCTCCAGGGTCAGAGGGGTGCTGCTATATATGGATCAAGAGCAAGGAAACGTACTGGGCTGTGGGTCGGGCATGGGACTCTCTTCCATTTAGACTCGAAACTTTCTAGTTCTCTTATTTTTTATAACGTCAGTATTTAAAGAGTCCTGAAACTATCGCCCTCTGTTGAGAAATCTGGGCGGACAGTTCCACCTGTAGGCCTCAAGGAGATACTTGTTCCTTCTACCTTTTTCCCTTATGCCCACAGCCATATTTATCTCCTTATTCTCTGACCACTTTTATGGCAAGGGAGGTGATAGGTAGGAGTGGCCCCCATACAGGCTCACTCACTCACTTCATTCATTCATTCATTGTTATTCATACTTCTGTTAACAGCCCATCCCAGGACTTGGTCTGATTACGTCCTTATACCTAACTGTCTTTACCCCCCAGTAAAGAATATTCATGAAAACATTTGGTATGTTATTAAATTATTTCTTATGTTAAAATAAATGAGATATGTGAACTCATTCATAGGGTTTCTTGTCTGTCCTTAGGAATACGGGTAAGTTAGCATGTAGGCCACAAAAACCAGATAGTTCACCTCTACATCTCATTAATCAACATACCCAGAAGCTCTCAATGGAAATTCCTCATAAAAGATGTGTGATTACAAAAAGCAATCCATGTAAATGTCTGCATTACAGACAGGATTATTTGGAAGATGAAATGAAGTACACCAGTGTGTATGAATGCCCAATAAATGTCAGTGTCTTGGAAGTTTAATTTCATTTGACACTGAAATGCATCCTATACTCAGATATGTCTGTGCAGGATATGAAGTAGCAATGACAGTTGTCCTGGGTTTTAAACATCCTACTTAAGTTGATAAAGACTTTAGCTTGACTATGATTTGATTTCCAAATATGAAGTAGGAACTGGAAAATAACAAATCCTTTTCTGGATGCAAAGTTACTTTTCTCTGACACTATGGTAGTTCCCGGGTGGGTTGGGGAAGAGAGGATTGTTTCTGATATTTCAACCTTAGGAAATACCCTCTGAATGGTATTCTGTTAGAGTGAAGAGGAAAGTGACACCGATGACAGGTGACACAGGGTGACCTCTCTTCATGCGTTCTCTGCCTCCCCTTTAGGACCTCAGCAGCACAGACCTCATCCGGCCCCGAATCAGCTTGGTGTGCCAGATTGTCCGGGTGGGCCACATGGAGCTGAAGGAGGGCAAAAAACACACCTGTGGACTCCGAAGGCCCTTTGGGGTAGCAGGTACAGCAAGACCCACAGACAAATGTAAAGGGGTACAGCTACTTGAAAAATGGTATGACAAGTCCTGAAAAAATTAAACAGAACCCATGATCTAGCAGTCCCATTTGTATATACCCAAACGACTGAAAAAGCAGGGTCCTGAAATATTGGTAACATACATATTCATAGCAGAGTACTCACAGCAGTCAAAATGTAGAACAATCCAATGTGTATTAACACAGGCTGGATAAACAAAAGTGGTATATCCATACAGTGGAATATTACTCAACCTTAAAAAGGAAGGAAATTTGATGTTACAACATGGATGGACCATGCGGAGAGTATGTTTAGTAAAATAAGCCAGTCGCAAAGAGACAGATACAGTATGATTTCACTTACACAAGGTACTATGAGTAGTCAAATTCATAGAGACAGAAAGTGGTGTGGCGGTTGCTGGGAGTTAGAAGCAGGGCACATGGGGAGTTAGCTTTGATGGATGCGGAGCTTCAGCTGGGGAAGATGAAAACATTCTGGCTGCAATTTATGCCATTGAATTCTACTTAGAAATGATTAAGATGGTAAATTTTATCATGCTAAAAAATTTTTAAAGAAAAACAGAGAGGAAGAGAGAAGGGAGGAAGGAAGGATTCAGACCCAGAGACAGTGCAGCGTGCACCTTCTTGTCATCATCAGAACTGGAAATGTAGCATTTATGCCTGGGGCTGCAGTTACTGTCCCTTGGGTTCTAAGTCCTCACCTACACCCCCTCATGTTTTTCTCCCTCCTATACCCGGCACAGTCTTATGTACAGTTGTGTATATTCAATCTAAAACCTCAGTTGTGACTATTGGAATCCTCCCTGCCTGAGGCCACACACTGCTTTCAATGGAATAAATTCCCCCTGGAAAGTAATTTGCCTTTCTAAGAAATTACTTTTCAAAGATAATATTGTTTCTGACTATTTTTAAAGAGGATACTTGACTTCAGTCAAACCCTACTGCCTTCTAAGAGTCCCTACATTTTGCTCTGTAATTTGTTAAATATATTGAGGAAATATATTCTTAGTCTTACATTGACATTTTGCTCACTAAGAAGTTTTGACAGTTATCCACAAAATGTCCTAGTTCCACTCCTGGATCAGGGGTCCAGAAATGCCATGCTTTCTGATCGACCTTATAGGTTACATGCGCAATGAGTTGGCCTCTCTCCCATGAGGCCCTGGGTCCGTGAAGCCCCTTGCACCCCACCTGCTTTTCAAAGTGTCCCAGTCTCTGACCAGAGGGGAAAGCATTCCTTCCTGCTCGAGAACTAAAACAAAATCTCAGGAAAGGCCAGGAGTCCTAGCCCAGGACTATGTAACCATCTGTCTGGCAATTTCTTTATTGTTCCATAAAGGAATTTAAGTTATATTCATTTAGAATGGGCCAGAGGTATTCCAACATCAAGTTTGAGACCTTTGTATTTGTTTTCTGTGTGTGTGTTCAGGATGTTGGTGGCGGTGGGATGAAGAGGAGATAAATTTATTCTGCACGTTGATGCTGAATATCAGCAGAGTTTGGGAGCAACGAGATAATGTTGACAAGAGACCCACATGTTTGGGGGTGTCAAATATAAATTTTGTGATTTTGCGGGGTTCTATTAAGGGCTGAGTGTCATGCCTACTTCTACACCTTCCTTTTGCCAACATTAATATTTCCCAAGCCTTGTACACTGTGTTGTTTGGGATATTTTGAGAAGGCATTGCCTTCTCTTAGTTTTTCATATGAAAGTTGTTTCAAATCTTAGTATTTCTTTTCATCTTCAAACTGATTATCAGGAGAGTGGATTATTAACCTGTGTTTTATGGCCAGGTTGTAACTTATTTATCAAGGGATTCCCTCTTGCGTGGGCCCTGACTAATTTCAGCAGCTATAGAAAAATGCTAATTGTTTTACCACTGCTAATAAATAGACCATACCTGGCTTTGCCAGCTAAAACTTCTGACCAAGGTTAAGATACTTACCTCTCCTGTGCTCAGTTTCCTCATCTGTTAACGTAGGGCCAGTACTAATATTTGCAGAACTAAGATAATCTGTGCCATAGGCTTAGAACAGTGCTGTATTAATTGCTCTTCTTGAGCATGAAGAAGCAAACCCCTGGGCCATCTGTTCTGTGCTGCTGGTTCCCCGGCTTCCCCTCAATTATGTGGAAACCAGGTGAGAATGGTGTCAGGGACAGATGACCACCTCAAGTCTTGAGATTCCCCCCAGATCTTTAATTCTATTGACACTTGTCAAAAATATGTCTTCTCTGGATCTTACTCAAAAGTAATCCAGTTTCAGATTTCTCAAGAATTAGCAACTCAGTCTTGTAGGGCTTTTTAAAGGGATAGTCTGCAGGGTTAATCTGAGAAAATCCAAGCTCCTGCATGAGCTCCTAGTGAATTACTCTTCTGCTTGGCTGGGAATATGGAATCACTATTGTCAAAGAAATAAAACAAATGCCCTTACCTGGTCTCCTTCTTCCTCCAGTGTTCTGTGTTTGCTGAGACTGTAATTTTCCATAGTAACTTAGTGCGGCCTGAAGCAATTAGTTTCTTTAATTACATTTATCTTTTTCCTAGTGATGGATATTACTGATATCGTACATGGGAAGGTGGATGATGAAGAAAAGCAGCATTTTATTCCCTTTCAGCAGTAAGTACTTTGGCCTTTAGCCCAGGTGACTTGAGACCTGGATTAGCCCTTTGAATAATGTGTTAACACAGAACCAGGTGCTAGGCACCACTTGCTCAGGTAGGGAAGGAAAGCCTCTTAAGCTAGAAGATTGTCAGATAGGAGCTGACAGAAGACTTTATTCAAAATCCTTTGTATTGGGCTCTAAGTTAAGAGGGTAAAGTGAACTTTCCTGTTTCTACAGAAATGACCATAGGAATACTAAGGAGCAAATGGGGATCTGCATTGCAAACCAGAGGATAGTGCCGTTTAATTGTCAGAAATGTCACAGTATAGCTGTGATTTATCTTATGGAGCAGGTGTCATGGAAAATCAGGAATCACATTGGATAGTCTCAGGCTTCTCAAACCGTAGCGTACATGAATCACCTGGGATCTTGTGAAAAGACAAAATGGCACCTAGTAGGTCTGCACCCAACAAACTTCCAGGTGAAGCTGGTGCTGCTGGCCTGGAGACCATGCTTTGAGTTGCAAGGATTTAGGATGTGCAAGAGTGAAGGACTGACTCATCTTCAAGTGGAGGAAAAGCCAGCCTGGGGTCCATGGAAGAATCTCCACAAAGTGCCACCCCTTGGCACTGTACTGAGGGCGTGCGCCCTGGATGGGCCACTGGGGAGTGTTGGCAAGCAAATCTTAGTCCCCTCCCTCTGAAGAATACATGTACGAACACCATGGCCGACTCTGACAGACCCGCTCCTTACACTGCTTGCTAAGGGGGTTGCCCAGGTGAGGCCTGACTCCCCACGGGGGCAGGTGTGTCAGGTGAGGGGACTGTCTCAGCCAACTTGCAGCTGGGACAGCACATCATACCACAAACTGAGAATTCCAGAACCAGCCCAAGGTTATTTGAGTTACTGTATGATTTTTAAAAACCAATATGACTATATTATTTAAAATCTTAATGTAAAAATATCTTTAATAAATCAATGTAGAGAGATAAACTATGCTAAAACACTTGTTTGAGAAAACTAGCTAACTATTTCAGAAACATATTAGCACTGATCTTATATCTTATACCACTCTAAATCTCAAACGATTAAACATCTAAGTGTAAGAGCTAAAGATCTTAAAATACTACAGAAAAATAGAAATTTAAATAATAGTGAGGATCTGGAGGCCTTTTCTAAGCCAGACACCAATGAATCAACTGAAAAAGAAAAATTTTTTTATTTAACCACATAAAACTTTTAAACAACTTGCATACACAAACACACACACACACAAATATATATAATGTATATAAATATAATACAAAGAGCTTGTGTTGTATAGTACTTCCCTTCTTTATACAGAGCCTGCTATTAATTATTTTAAAAATATGCTCTTACAGTATCTTATCACCTATATATTGACCTTCCAGGAGTATGATGCAGTAAATATTTCATTAGCTTAATGCTTATCTTAATTGTGAGGTAACTTTCAAATCACACATACTGCTTCTGCTGTAAATATATATATATTTAAATATTATATTAAATATATTGAATTTAATGTGTAGTTATTAATAAATTATGTGTCTCATATAAAAGTAAGGTATTAAGTAAAATATATTGAATAAATGCAAATGTATTTAAATATATAAAGATATAATATAAACATACTTATATAAATATATATAACTTTCATATCTATGAGTGCTGTTCTTATTATATATATATATATATATACATGAAGTATATAGTATATGTATTTAAATGATAGGGGTAGCATTCGTAGATATAACAGTTTTCTGATTCAGATAAAATACTGAATTATAAATACATATCAAATAACATTCACAGATACAAAAGTCATTCTGCTTCATATATATATTTAACTATTAACGTATTCAAGTAAGACCAGTATTCATAAAATATGAAAGTTATTCTACCTTGTGTACAATATTTAATTATAAATCTATAATAGCAACATTTATAGATTTGAAAGTTATTCTATTCCATATATATACATACTCACGCACACATACGTTTCCTTATCAAAATATCTAAAGTAGGAGCAGTGTTCATAGATATGAAAGTATCTGAAATCTGGCCCTATATATGTGTTTCACTTTAAGGTGGGCTTCTGCTCTGGGTAGTGAGCCTCCCTGCTTGGCCTCAGCACCAGTGCTTGTCCAGCAGCCATGTTAAGATAGCCCTGAGAATGCCTCACCACAGAACAGACGTGCTGCCAGTCTCGGAGGAGCTGAGCCCTAATGTGATTACAGCTCTCTGTGCAGCCAGCAGCCTCTCCAAAGTGTTTATGATGCAGATTTCAGCCTCTGGCATTTAACTCCTAAGATTTATGGTAAAGTTTTCTTTCATAACTTACCTCAAAAGCTTTATCATATACTCTATTCGGAGAATGTGATGTGAGTATTCTACCAATTAAGAAAACAACAGCTCAGATTATATCAGTCCCAGTTTTCAGCAACACATTGCAGTATGTTTCCCCCTATTGTCAGGATACAGATCTGAACCCTCTGGAAAGCTGGCCCGAGAATAAAACCACCACAGAGAAGACTGAAGTCTATTGTCCTGCGCCAGGCTGATATTAGTTCCTGATAGTGTGTGTGAGTGTGTGTGCCGTCAGGAGAATGGGGGCTGTGTTTGAGGCGCTCATGGCGCCTCAGCCTGATGTGACCATTAAAGTGAAGCTTGTTTGCTGGTATTTGTCCATTGTCATCATCGGGGGACCTGGAAACACCCTCCAGATGCCCCTGCATGTACTGCTGTCACACACTGACATGGCATTAGAGGGAGACCTTCAAGTCACGTGACCTGAGTCCATGAGGCCAGGAAGGGGACTCTAGAGGAAGCCGAGCTGGAGGCTGGATCCGCTGACCCTTTCCTGGCCCTTCTGTCCCATCACAGCAACCTCTCTCACCTTGTAGGGGCAATCAGCCATTGCCTCTGATTTTAGTAGTTAACATTTTGAGTGTCTTGTTTTGGTTTGTTTTCCTTCATTGCTCCAAGCCATTTCCAAGATGTCTAAGATAGGCACCCAGTGAAAAATAAAAGAAAGTTAGGTAGCTTACAATTAAGTGTGTTTAGTATTTCTATTTCCAAATTCTCTTAGGAGCCACCACGCTGAGACTAGACTTTCTTACCTCTCATTTTTGTCTTTCCCAGAATTGCAATGGAAACCTATATCCGGCAGAGGCAGCTAATCATGTCGCCGCTGATAACATCCCATGTGATTGGGGAGAATGAGCCGCTCACTTCAGTCTTGAATAAAGTGATAGCAGCGAAGGAAGTGAATCACAAAGGACAAGGTGCACAGCCCTGTGTACTCAGCGGGGAGGGACCCTAGTGGGGTGACATTCACAGTTAGGTTCTTGGACTCCTGCCGCTTCATGATGTGTCTCTGATGCAAAGCAGACCCTGCTGGGCTCTACCCACCTCAGCTTCCTGATGAAGCCATTGGATACTGATGAGCCCTGAGAAGTGCCAGCACTGAACTGTATCACAGCTGTATTTTCTGAATTTTATGGGACAAATTTTTACCCCATGAGTCTTTCCTCATTTTGCCTATCCTACAATCCCAACATTGACATACATAAATGCACAAAGAAAAAGAGATTGGGACACAATTACATTCCACTCTCTGAAAATGTTTATCCCTTTACATTTCCTAAAATTGCAAGCAAGAAAACCAAAGTAATACAAATGAATAGTCTTAATATAGAATAATGGGCTAACTAGCAAAACTTGATGTTTTTAGTAATTCCACATATCGTTTGTTGACACAGTTTAAAATAAGAGAAGTTCTGTGCATTGAAAGTGCATTTTAAATTTAGATAATAAAGAAGAATTATTCAAAATTTTAATTCCAAAGATAATGAGGATTTTTGGATGTTTGAATTTGAATGTTGAGTCTCTTTTCTTTTTCCACCATCCTGTAACCGCCTTCCCAAGTAGAAGTTATCAGGACATTATTTTCAGCATATTTAATTTTCCATGCTGTTGCAACTATTCACCTCATGTCAGCAACCATTAAAGAATCTGAAAACAAATAACTTAAAATATTTCTGTCATTTTAGAGCTCCTAATCTAAGGATGTATTCAGTTCGAGTGGAAAACCTTTATATTAAATAGATTGCTGTGTATATACAATTACTTTTTAAAAAATAAAACAAGAAAACATAGTTTCTGCTGCTTATCAGAACAAATTTTCAAATATTTTTATTCTCTTCAAAAATATTTTTGTGGCTGTATATTATTCCATCATTTGGATTTAAGGTAATGAAATCCCCTAGTAAACACTTAAGTGCTTTCTACTTTGTCACCACTATAAATTTAGATAAATGTACTGCATCTACCTTTATACATACTTACAACTGTTTCCCCACAAAATCTCCAGAACTTGGATTTCTGGGTCAAATGATTAGAGCAACCTTAAACCCAAAGATATACTATCACCAGATTGTTTTTCATAGATTTCTACCCATAGACATTAATTACTGTCTTGCCTGCTTTGCAAAGTAGTATTTAAAAACCCTTGCCAGTTTGAAAGGTGAGGTGTAAACTTAATGGTTCTGTTACATTGTAAAAATCTACTTAAAGGAGAACTATATAGTCTTCCTCTGTGGATTTTCTAAAGTTTTCCTCCTCAGTTTTTTGAGCTCTTCATATAGATGAAGGTTACACTGTCTTATTTAGCATGTTTCCCAGTTTTTGGTTTGCCAAGTATTTATAAACTACTTGTACTTCTTTTAAATTTTCTATTTATGATCTAGTTATTTGCCTGTATCTTAATGTTTTTCTTCTAATGACTATAAACTCATAATTTCCTATAAATTTTTGTGATATTTTACAGGATCGTTTACATTTTGATGAATTTCAAAATTTTTAGCTTATAGATAATTCATTTGCTTTTGTGATTTCCTCATGCTTCTTTACTTAGAAAAATGCCTAATTCTCAAAGATTTAATAAGTATACACTTTTAAAAATTTTCCTTTTTTTCTGTATACTTCTGTATCATATTAGGAATTTATTTTTAATGCAAAATTAGATAGATTCTGTTCAAAGTATCAAGAAAATTATGCTGCACTTTTATGAAATTGTTTTTTTATGATTTTCATACCTATTTTGCCATATATTTGTCTGCTGTATAGTACAGTGCTTAGTCACATTGTTTCCACTAATTTTTATATATTTTTTACACTACTATCACTACTTTTTCTACAACTACTATTGCTATATATATATGTAGTCTTTGATTTTCTGATAAGTGCTGTCTTTACTGCTTGTCTTCTTCCCAAACCAAACATCTATTTATGTCTCAGTCTAATTGTCTAAGAAGTCCTAGTGTAGTTTTGATTGGAGTGTCATTAAGTGAAAGAGAACATCTTCTTTATAATAAGACACCTGTATATAAATACAATACATATACTTTCTCATTATTTATGGTGTGTTTATTATTTAGCTAATACACAGAATTAAGTTTATCTTTCATTTCTTTAAAGGACTTTGGGTGTCCTTGAAGCTACTGCCGGGGGACCTCACACAGGTTCAGAAGAATTTTTCACACTTGGTGGATAGATCAACAGCAATAGCCCGGAAAATGGGCTTTCCGGAAATAATTCTTCCAGGTAAACAAACACTTTGCTTGGCATTTGTTGTGCATCCTCTGGGGTATACTATCAGGGGCACACATATCTAGGGCACTTATACCAGTAGCAGCTACTTTTAAGAGGACAGGGGCAAAGTGGATCAGTAAAGTTTTGTTATCTACAATCAATGGTACCAGGCCAGTGGGAGAGAGCAGGAGGGTTGAAACCTCCCTTCTTGGCTTATAGATGGCCCCCGTATCCCTGTGTCTTTACCTAGGGTCTCTGTTCAGATTTCCTTTTGTAAGGACACAAGTTAAGTTAGGTTAGGACCCATCATGTGCCTTCATTTTACCTTGGTTATCCTATTAAGGCCTCTCTCCAAATATAGTCACATTCTGAAGTTCTGGAGGTTAGGACTTCGATAAAATGTGGGATAAGAGATATAATTGAACTAAAAATGAGTCCTCCTTCCTTCTCTCCTGTATTCTCTCCTTGGTGATCTGTTCCACTCATTTGGCTTCTGTGGATTACTTGCCTCCAAATCTACATCTCTGGCCCTGAGGCCCTACCTTTGAACTCTATTACCATAGACCTGACTGCTGTGCCCACCCCTGACGGGGTTGTTCTTGCTCGCTAAGTGGTTAATTCTTACTCAAAATCCCCATTCGGAACTCATAATCCTTTACTTCTACACCTGGCCCTTCTATTGTGTTCTAATAGGATGGCATCCTCATCCGTCCAGGTGCACAAATAAGACACCTGAAAGTCACCCTTGACACCCCCTTTTCCCGACACTTCATCCACAGTTAGTGGCCAGTTTCACCTTTTAAAGACCTTTCAAATCCATCCCCTTCTCTTTATCCCCCTTGCCACTACCTGAGTTGCAGCTACTGTTAGCTCTTTCCTGGACAGCAGCCTTAGCTTTGTAACTAGTTTTCCTGATTCTATTCTTTCTTTTTTATCCTCTTTTCTATACTGTAGCATGAATGATCTTTTATGAAAACCCACCTGATGTTTGTCCCTTGCTGAAAGCATTTTGATGACTTTTTTAAAATCTAGGATGGAGATCCAAATTCTTAACTTGCCTGCAAGTCCCAGGGAGATTTGTCTTTTGTCTTTCTCTGTAACCTCATCTCATTCCAGATCTCCCCTTTCCTGTGAAGACTTCCGTCAGGTTGTCTTCTACCTCTGGGCCTTTGCACGTGCTACTTCTTTTACTCTCATCCCAGCATTATTAAATAAGTCCCTTTCTCTTCACCCTCATTGACTGTGGGCAAAATCTTAATTGTTTTTCCATTCGGATAATGATGAAAATGACACGTCCCCTGAACATACACCCCTATTTTCTGATAGTGTTGTCAGGTGTTATTTCTTACATTGGGAGACAGTTTAATATAGTACAATTAAAAGTTTGTGTTGGTATGGCAATCAAAAATGACTTTGGAATTGGTAAAAACAGTTAAGCTCAATTATATGAACTTGAAGTAAACTATGAGTTTCAGAAATTATCTATTTCATAAGGTTGTTATATGGATTTTAACAATTAACACTTATCAACACTTTAAATAGTGACTGATACATAATAACCATCCATATAAGCATTCTCAGATGTGTTAAAATATCACACTCTCCAAGGCATTACTGAACAAAAATCTTCCGCTACAAACTAATAAGATATATGTTATTATTAGGCAACAATTATTATAAATAGAACCAAAAAATACTACTGAAAAGCATTAAGATTTTTAAACTATATTTGAAAAACATCTTTCAAATGCTGAAGTAAGCTGAAGAGAACAGTACGTATAAAAAATCGCTGTATGAAGTCAGGGTCTTTCATATTTTGCCCATCTTTTATACCTGTTCCGTGCTAAAAATTAGAAATGACTTCTCTCAGCACATTTGGTGGTTATTTGTAGGAGACGTCCGGAATGACATTTATGTCACCCTGATCCATGGTGAGTTTGACAAAGGGAAAAAGAAGACGCCAAAGAACGTGGAGGTGACCATGTCTGTGTATGATGAAGAAGGCAAGCTTCAGGAGGTGTGTGGTGTCTCCCAGAATACCTACTACCCTCACACACTTCTGTGCAGTGCAGTGGACATTACCTGATGTTAACTGGGCGCATTTGGTTTTTCATAATGAAAAATATGATATCTAATCAATAGGTGATAAGCAGCTACAGGTTTTCCTAATAAGCCCATTTAGAGTATTCTTTTCATATTTCCCCTGTGCTAAGAAATATTTCAAACCGCTGATTATTTCATGTGTAAAATTCTGGTGCAGAGTTTCTGTGTCATTTCCAAGGTATTTGGCGATTTTCAAGCCAGGCACGTTCCTCTGCAGCTTTTTTTTTTTTTAATTTATTTATATACATACAAGCTGGGGTACAGGCCAGAGGTGTGGGGCGGCGAGAGGGTTCACCAGAGACAGAGCGGGGAGCAGAACAGGTAGATCAAAAATACACTGCTGAGGGGAGCAGCGGGCGAGGCAGGAGAGGTCTGCCGCACCATGTGGGAATCTCCCCGGCTGGGCGTCGAACTCACATCTCGAGCCACCTACAGCTCCACAGCGCAGCCACCAGGGAGGCTCCCCTCTGCAGCTTCAGGGAAGTGGTATGCATTTCCAGAGGCACTGAAAGGCAGGTTCCTCAGCTAGTGAGAAGAACCAAAGAAGATGCGCACAGTAGAGGCTATTCAAGCGGAGAAACTCTGGGTTAGCAGCAGCTACCATTGCTCTTTATTTTTGTCATCAGGAAACTCCAGTCCTAAAAGGATATGCTACTTTCTTAGGGAAAGACAGGGATGGGTGGAAGAGCCAGGAATGGACCTAGGTACCCTGACTTCCAGTGCAGAGCTCCTCCAGCTGTGACAGCGTCTGTCCCGTAAAGAAGTCAGGCTTGATTCTGAGACAGCAAAGCTGGGGGTGGCTACAGGAACCTCTCATTGTCCCAGCTGAAATCTGGCTCTTCTTACTGAGTCATGGTTACCTAGAGCCCTTGGACCCACTGAGTTCATCTCGGGTACACACCTCCTGGTTGGTCACTTCATGACTCTTCCAGCTGGCTGAAGGCCCCTGTGGAGGCTAAGTATTTCGCCGCTAGGAACAGACACAGCCTACGTTTTAGTGAATATCCACCAGGTTCTCAGAACAGAGTATAGACAGGAGATAGGAATCATTTTCCTTACTGGGCAGTGAGTGCGCTCATGGGCTGTCACTCCCAATCACCTTCACTGGGCCTCTATGTTTTGAGAGAGGAATGAAAGAGGGCATAATGTAGGATGGAAGAGAAAATAAAAGTTGCAGCAAAGAGGAATGTTATAATGGTGCTGGGTCCCTACATGACTCTTCCATTTGTGTACTTCGATCCTCACAGAAAGTAGTAAAAACTCATTCTTACTTTACTCTTCTTCCCTCAAATGTGAACCTCGAACATGTCAATGCAAGGCACGTGCCAGCCATGTGGTGGGTGGGAGACATGTTGAGTACAGTGTCTTTTCTAGATATTATTATCCCCTCCTAATTATTTTCCTTTCCATCCAAAGAAAGCAATTCATCCTGGTGCTGGGTATGAAGGCATTTCGGAGTACAAATCAGTTGTCTATTACCAAGTCAAGCAACCTTGTTGGTATGAGACAGTCAAGGTGAGAAGGTGCCATCTGTACCCCTGTCCTATGTTAGCTTTGTTTGGATTCATTTCTGCTCTTCACCCACACATCATTCCTACCTTATCCAGAATTTTAGTTGCTATGGTGGGCAATAAGAAACAAACTATAGTTATAATTCTGTATAAGAGCATTTATCATTATTTAACTCGGGACTCTTAAATAACATTCTCGTTTTTAAATGTGTAGAAATTGGAATAGAGAGTTGTGGTTACAGGCACCAGGATAGTTCAAACCAAATGGAAATTTTCACCCTCTGCAGCAGTTACCTCACCTTTTTTTCTTCTTGGCCTTTGACCAGGCCTCTTTTCACTTAAACTGTGCGTTTAGAAATTCCAAAGTGCTTTTCAGGTCAGTCATCTTACCGGAGGCTCACAATAGCCCTGCAGCTAAGACGATCACGTGTTGTAATGCCCTCTAGCTGATTAGGCCCCAGAACTCCAAGAAGTTTAGCAACTTCCCAACATCCCCTAACTGCTGAGTGTCAGAACTGAACTGGAGCCCATTTCTTTTGAATCCGTGGCCCCACCAGCTCCTTCTGATTGTCAGGGTCTTTTGAGCTCTTTCACAGAAAATGCCAGGAATTCCATTAGAATCTCATTTCACGGGTGACCATTTTAACACAATTTTATATACTTCCAGTATTTTGAATTATGGTGTTTATACAAGCATATTATGCTTTAAAAAAGAAAAGAAAGAAACCCTACCTGAGGCATTAGAAGCCCAGCAGAAATGTATTTTTAGATACTTACATAATATTTCATTATACGATAGTTCCTCAGTTAACATCATTGATTGGTCCTTGGAAACTGTGACTTTAAATGAAAAAACAATCAAATCTGGTTTTCAAATAACATTTCATGATGTTGTTTCATTCAGCATCAGCCTGGGTTGTTTTCTTCCTCATCAATATTAGAACAGAATGACGGGCAGACCCACTGGCCACTGTTTACTTAACTGTTCACCACAGTTGTCTGCTTTTTATTGCCCTGTGCCTCCATTTTCCTTGTCCCCTCTCTTACATAAAAGCTGCCAACAGGTTCCTCATCCTCAGTATTCTATATTTTCCTTCTATTTTAAAGACCCTAATTGTTACCACATCGGTGGTGTCTTGCAACCTGACATATTCTGTACAGACTTCTTTTTCCTATTTCACACTTGAGAAAATATTAGAAATTTGAAATATCTTGGAATATTTTCATTCTGAAAAATAACAGATGATCATCTCTTGAGATTCTTTTGGTTTGAAGTAGCTAATTCCTTTGAGTAAAATCTCATGTCAAGACTTACTCTAGAGGAATTAGTGCTGTGGTGAGAAACTAAAAGCAAGCCTAGTTCTGTAAAATACTGTGAGTGTGAAGTGTATATATGTGTGTATATACATACGTACAAACTATTATATATATTAATTATATACAAACTATTAATTACATATAACTTATTATATATTGCAAATATATATTTATATTTTATTATAATTATATTAATTACACGAATATATATTATATATTGTATATACATATCTATTAATTATATAAATTATTAATTACCTATTTTCGCAGGTATCCATTGCTATAGAAGAAGTCACTCGCTGCCATATAAGATTTACCTTCAGACACAGGTCGTCTCAGGAATGTGAGTATAGGAGATCTGTTACATACTTCCATTTACGAAAGTATCTATTATTGGTTGACAGCACTTTTGTGCATCTGGAATATAAGATACTTGGGAACTAGATACTTCGCATCTTTATTCATGATTGGTGCTAAAGAAATCAGAAAAATGAGTTTTTCTGGCCTTCCAAGAACTGTTTATCATTTATACCAAAATTTCCCCCAAATGTTCTGTGAGCTATATTCTATGAAGATGAAATATGTTCTGTGAATCCTAAAGTCCCCTGAGATGCTAGTAGAGGCTCTATGACGAAAAGGATTTCATAATCAGCTGGGATAGAAAACGCTGTGTGCTATCTCCTCCCAGACACTGTTGAGAATTCCATATTCCTGAAGCAAGAAGACAACTTAATCTATTATCCCTAAGTTAGTATCTTTTTTCCTTGAAAGATTATTCCCAGTCTTAGGTCACATTTCATAAGATGCTGTTCTCAAAGGTAAACAAAGAAAATTGATTGTTTTCATACTGATCTTGAAATTTCTATACATTCCATAAGAGTGCATGTAAATGCAATCCTTCATTCCAATCTGAATTTATTGAACACCATCTACATAGAAAGTGCAGGTTAGGCCCAGGGTATGTGACTTCAACTAGGACACGGCCAGTTCTGTGAAGCGTCTTTATCATCTACTTAGGAAGGTGAGCAAGGAAACAAGTAATTAAACTCCAAAAAGTATTCGACATGCTACAGCAGCAAACAAGCAGCACAACACACAGACGTTTCCCTCCTGGGGATTTATGCATAAAATTTCCTGTGTCCTAGTTGAGACTCAATCAGTGTGTAGAAGTTAGCCCAGTGAAAGGGTGATGGTGGAGAAATGTGTTGACCGCTACAAAGTAGACTCAGTAGGACTGATGAGGGAGCAGTGGATACAATCATAATATTAGTTGAACTTTATAAAGCTGGCAGTTTTGTAGTTCAGCATAGTTAAATACCAGCAATTTCATACAGCGCCACATAATGCTAAGAAGACACTTAACAAATACTAAGTGAAGCTCTATATGTACACTCTTCTATACAACCGTAATAATTAATAAGGTTTGTTCTACTTTTATCCAAATTCATATACAGAAAAACAGAGATTAGCGAATTGCCCACATTCACAGCACTAGCAAGTGACAGAGCCTGCATTGATACCTCAGCAGATGGATTACAGGTGAACCTGGGCCAGCTCATGAAGGATGAAAGTTACTTTGAGACATGTTTTGGGGGAGCCATTTAAGGGTGTTGTGGTGGTGTTCTTTTGGTGTATGTTTTTTTATTCATAATACCTCCCCATTGGACATACCCAAATGGCATAATAGAAGAATGGGTAAACAAATTATAGTATAATCATCCAGTGGTGTACTACTCAGACTGTTAGTGTCTGAGGCTTTGAGAATAGGCCATGAGTTACCTCCGCCATCAGCATCTAAGTAGGGGATACCTGAAGACCAGGAGATCCTCTGCTTTTTTAGGAGTCTGGACCCTCCTCCCCAAATGCTGTAGGATACACATACCCACATTTCCTTGGCACCTAGGCCAATATTTTGGAAGGACAAGAAAGGTAGAAACCATAGCTGGCATCATAAATTTAGTGCACAATAAATATTTCAGTCTATCTTAAAATAGCAGAACTGGGATCTCATGAATGGGTGTTGGAGTGGGGCAGTAGACCTGATTTGAGTTGATTTTGGAAACCTGTTCTGGTGCAGTAGAGTGGATGAAAAAGACGACGACAGGGAGAATAGTTAGGAAGGTCGCATGTACAGAGAAAAGATGAGGGTGGCCTGAGTGCAGCTCGGAAAAAAGGGTTGCAGAGAGAAAACACTGGCTCTGGGGTGTTTAGGATAGAGAGTTTACAAGTGGGTGCAGTCAGTACCCACATTTCTGATTGGGATGTTTGGGTGGATAATGGTCTCAGCCATTCATGAACACAGGAAAAGGAGCATGCAGAAGATTTCATTTTAGGAAGTGTCCTAAATCTGTGACAGGAATCTGTGACAGTCACAGCGTGTATGACTTATTGTAGCCTGCTGAACTGTGCTAATGAAAGGATGACTCAACATCGCACCCCAGAACAAATCGTGACTCAGCCATGATAGCCCTCACTGCCTGGTATTTTTCTGCTCTGCTCAGACTCATATTTCTGTCTTTTCAGCCAGAGATAAATCGGAGCGAGCATTTGGGGTGGCCTTCGTGAAACTGATGAATCTGGACGGCACCACCCTGCAGGATGGAAGGCACGACCTGGTGGTGTATAAGGTGCTCTAACAAAGCCAGGCCCAGAAAAGGCTGAGGAAATATGTGTTCCCTGTGAAACTGGTTCTTAAAGCTCCCTTCGATTTTGTGTAAACATCAGAAGCTTCTCTAGAGTTATATTGTAGAGCTATATAACTCGTAAACTCAAGAAATGCAGATGGCTAAGGTCATAACTTCTATGGAGTGTACCATTCCCTTTCTGGAAAGGGCAAGTTGCATTGTTAATCTTCTAGTAACATCTCTCCTCACGTGCAAATGGTGTCTGTGGTGGCAGTAATCAAGGGGCCACTGCCTTCCACTATTGATGGCATACTGTGCCATGTAGACCGTTGCCGTTGGACTTGGTTACAGGGTAGTGGGTGTGGTAGGATGTGGTTTTCATATCACCAGAGCCAGGCACCATTTCTGCGCTGTGGGCCCTTGTTTCCTTCCCTAACAGCTTTGTCTACATTCTTCCCCTCTAACTGCTGCAGGGCTATTGCTTCTTCTTAGATTTTAGAATCTAAAGTATAATAGATGCTGAAAAGTCTCATTTATTCAACAGTATCACACAGAATTTTTTTTTGAGATGCATCTATCTGATGTTCATTTTTCTTAACGACTCCATATGTGATAGTCTTGGAAGGCATGGCGACTTCTTTCTTCCTAATCAAGCCATCAACCCATTGAATTACAATTGAGACTAGTTACAGGTTCAAGAAAATGAAATCCAACCTTATTCTTTATTACATTTATTTACTTATATCAGGGACAGGAATTTTCTGGTTTCTAGTTTATAACTTATTCCACCTTCATTCAGTGTTGAAATTATTTTTGGGTTCAAATCTTGAGAATTATCACAATGTCTCAGAGTTGGGAGGAATCTAAGCTCACAATAGAAATTATTTTTATTTGAACGTGAGAGATTTTGCCTGTCATTTGGTGTTCTGAACATGCTTTCTCTTCAGGGTGACAACAAGAAAATGGAAGACGCTAAGTTCTACCTGACCCTGCCAGGAACCAAGTTAGAGATGGAAGAAAAAGAGCTCCAGGCATCCAAAGCCCTGACCAACTTTGCCGCAACCAAAGATAGCACAAAAGACAGCTTTCAGATCGCCACCCTCATTTGCTCTACAAAGCTCACCCAGAATGGTAAGTGTGGGGGCCATAGTGACACTATGAAGACTTGTCTTCCTGGGCTCTGTCATTGAATCAATGGACTTTGAAGTCAGACAAGTTCAAATTCTAGCTGAATCATTTCCTAGCTGTTTGGACTCCATGGGTCCACGTCTTCTGAGGAGAGTGCTGAGTATTTTGGATTCTTCTCTGCTCTTCAAATGATATTGTGAGTAACACTAACAAAATAGCTAATAAGCTACTTTCTAGATTTCATTGTCTCTTTCAAACAGGATAAAAAGCATTTGGTGGGGTTTTTGTTTGTTTGTTTTACACTGTATCATTCTCTTTAACAGAGGCTAAACAATCCAAAAGTGTTCTGTTTCTTTCTTTCAAAATAGCAAAGAACTTTAATAATGTGCTGTGTGTAGTATATGTAACAAGAGATGGCAAAAGGGGGGAGGATCCTAGCAAGGAAACACCAGTTTCCTGCCCACACAGGTATGGCACAGAACAGGGAGGGTTTCCTGGCAAAATTCCATTTGTTCCCCAGATAGTTTTCTCTTTCCCTTTTTTCCCCCAGGCAGTCAAGAAATTTCCGTAAAATCTGCCGAGTAGTTCAAATAGAGCTCCGTTTTTGTCCTCCTTGAAATCTCTGCTGTCAGTTTTGACTTTTCTGATGTAGGTCGTGGCACTTGCTTGCCAGCAATGGCTTCTTGTTATTTAAACTCTGTTATGCATAAGGAGTCCTGCTGGGCACAGGGAGCCCAGAATTGGCTGCCCAGGGGACGTGCCTTAGAAATCCCGCATCTCATATGCTGGGCAGGATATCCATTCCTCTGGCCTCTGAGAAGATTTGGGTGAGGAACCTGGTAAGGGCTGTGCCTTAGGGAAGTGCAAAGACAGACAAAACAGTTTAGATAGAAAGAACACACAAGGATCAGGTGCCGGTTGATCCTTAGAAAGGGTACGGATTGTTTGTTTTGGTGAATCATGGTTGGCTAGAGAGTCAGGATAGTATTTCCTCCTGGACAAGTGGCTAGACTCAACATAGTGATGCTCAGAGCTGATAGATGTGAGAAAGTAAAAGCACACACTCCAAAAATTAATCCAGAAAGGAAAGGCAAAAACATGTAGATAGTATTTCCTCCTGGACAAGTGGCTAGACTCAACATAGTGACGCTCAGAGCTGATAGCTATGAGAAAGTAAAAGCACACGCTCCAAATATTAATCCAGAAAGAAAAGGCGAAAGTGTGTAGACAGTGAAAAGATCCTTAGTTACAAAGGGCTTGAGGAAAGGGGAGAGAGAAAGGGGTGAATAGGCGGAGCTACAATAACACAAAGGTGGTGCTACAATAACAAAATTATTTTTAAAAAACTTACTCAGCTTATTGACGATAGCAAGACACTTGATCTGCTTTTACGTATGTCACTCGTCTTCCTGATGTTCTAAGCCTGGGCTGTCTCATTATGGCAGCCACAAGCCCCTTGTAACTTGTGAAATTTAAATTAATAGGATTAAATCAAGGCTGGAAAGATGGAAGACGAGAAAGACATCATGCGCACCGTAGGAAATGGGTCTCCCGAGGGACAGGTAGTGACCGCGGGCGGTTCATGTGTTTGCTCTCTTCTTCGCTGATGCACATTATAAAGAACCAATTTAATTTGTTCTAAGAAGAAGGAGCTAGAGAACATTAACAAACCGCGAAGTACATGGGGGTGTTTCCTGATCAGGAGGGTGGCTGTTTGCCTTTCACACAGGGACTGTGTGAAGCCTTAGCCTTAGGAAGACTATTCAGACTCAAAAGGTTAAAAGCCACTCACCTTTGGTACAGACAGATCTTGTCAACTTTTAACTTTATGATTTTTTTCAAAACTAGAACAGACTGATTTGATGGGATCACTTGTTGCTGGCCCCTGTGAACACTGAGAAGAGATTTGTTGTTCCGGGCAAGGAGAGAGGAATTCAGGTCCCCGAAGTAGTGAGGCCCGGGCGGGGGGTGGGGGGGGGCAGGTACGGGGGGGTCACAGTCAGCATCTTATTTAGCCCCCAACGCCCTGGCACATGAAGACTCCAATATTGCCATTATTACTTTCACTTTACGGAAAATTGAGTTAAAGTGCTCATATTTTGCTTAAGCCCCTTAAGTGATCAGTTGAATCTGAAAATAGACATTTATAGCTACAAAGCATATATTTTTCCCTTGTCTTTCTCTGTTTTAAATTTCATGGTGCCTGATCCTCTCCCAGATCCTCTGACCTAACTTGGGTGTTACTGTTCAGAGTGTCCCGGGTTATTACACACTTCAGATGGGAATGTAAATTAGGACTATTTGGGATGACATTTAGATACTGTCTAATGTGCTTGAAGATGTTCCTGCCTGATGAACCAGTTCTGTACCCCAGAGAGCTGGTACATCTGGGTCCCCTGGACATGGGAGAATGTTTTGGCAAAAATGTTTGTGGTAGCAAAAAACCCAGAACCCCAGATGTTTATCAACAGTGGAATGAATAAATTCCATTTAGTGCAGTGCACTCCATACAGTGGGATAAATGCTCTTCAGCAATGAAAATAAATAGAGCCATATGCACCACGCCAGCCTGTATGAATCTGAAAAACACAGTAAGTCCAGGACTGTAAGATTGTGCCACCGCTTCACTTGCCCGAAGACCTCTGATTCACCAGAAGCCAAAATATATTCCTGATCTGAGCCATGTGGTGTGCAAACGTCTCTAGGCAGCTAATCTCTGGGCTGGTGAGTGAATTCTTTGCAGGCACATTCAGCCCGATGAAGTATCGACACCATTTTCTTTGGGCAACAGCTAGTGCTGTGAAGTAAAGAATAGGGTGGAGCCATTGACTAGCTTGTGGCAGAAAGAGGAGATGGGAGATGGAAGCTGACAGTGTCTAGTGGCCAAGCCTAGCACAGTGCCTGTTATGTACTTAATGAATGAATGAATAAGTGGAAGAATTGTATCGAGCACACCGCCAGCATCTTCACTGGGGCTGGCTCCCTCTCCGTCCATCTGTTCATCCATCCATTTGCTCATCAAACTTGTACTGAGCACCTACTACTGGCCCAGTATTATGGGGTGTCAGAATGAAATATGCTTCCTGTCCCCAGGGGATTCAAAGCTGTAGGAAGAACCAAAGATAGGCCAAGTATATCTTTATGATTTCAGAAGGAATAAAGTTTGAGATGGGTCTTGAAATATAAGTAGGAGCTTACAAATACATAGAATTATAGTATTTCTGGGCAATTTAGACACAGGGAATAATCTATGCAAAGACACAGAACTATTTCAGAGTATGGCTGCTGAAGGGTAAAAGAAAAGAGTGGGTTTGGGGGCTGGCAAGAGGGGTATAGGTAGGGCCTTACTGCTTTTGGAGTGGTGCTGGGACTTTATTCTATTGACAGCGAGAGTCTTAGGCATTGGGTTTTGGGGACTTCAAGGAACTAGACAATATGCAAGCTAATAAAATAAACCTCTGGAGCAAATTTACCGTTCTAATGAGAAGTTCATTTGCAACTTTTTATATAAATTTATACAAGTCCTTTGATTAAAGAGTGTTTATTGCTCCTTTCCTTGGGTAATGCTCTGTATAGTGGCAGTAGCTTGATGTACTAAACAGCATGATAAAAGAGCAGCAGTCTGATGCCTGCTGTTTCTCTTAGTAGCTCAATTTTCATTAAAGCTGTCAGTTAAAGATCCAAAATTCTGTATTTTTAATTTACAAACACCTCCAGATTTTTCTCCTAGACTTACCCTAAGGACTACAAATCTGTTCTGCCTTACTTTGAAATAGCAACCTATCTGATTTTCTTGTCTTTTTTTACTTCTTTGAAGGACTTTGGGGCAGAGGTTAAGGTGGGGAGAAGATGAGAGAATAATAAGGACTTGGTTTTTTAAATAAGATAATTATAATTAAATTGTTTTTATCCCACTTTCTGGGAGTTATGTAACTTAAGGGAAGTAATTCCATTTTACAAAATCTCAGTTTCTCCATCTCAGAAATGTATATGGATGTGATGTTTAAATAATGCATGTATGTAAGTTCCCTTTTCCCTTTGAATTCACCAAGACATGTGTGATGATAAGAGACAAATTAAACCATGCAGCAAATTAAAGGTAGGAAAGTTGCTGAAGAGGGTTTTTAGGTTTATTCTGTGTGGCTGTGCTGTCATAATCTGAGAAATGTGAGGTCTGTTCAGGTATCATTTTATGTACTTGACATTAGTGGTTAATTTTTTTCTTGTTGAATGTTGGAGAAGACCATAGGGTTTTCTCTGATTGGGACAGGAGACAGAAAATTAAAAGAATACACAAGACATTAGCCACCAGTCAGAGTGGTGCTCTTTTCTGAAGAGTATTTTTCAGAACTGTGTGTGTGTGTGGGGGGTGTTGTCTTTTTGTTTGTTTGTTTTTAAAGATTATTTATTTTTGCAACAAAGAACTGGGATATTGGCCAGAGGTGTGCAGGGTTGAGAGGATTCAGAGACAGAGTGGGGAGAAGAACTGGCAGACTTACTGAAATCCACTGCTGAGGGGAGCAGCAGGTGAGACAGGAGAGGTCTGCTGCGCCATATGTGGGTCAGCTCCCTGGATGGGATCGAACGCAGGCTGTCCCCGTGATAGCGCTGAGAACTTAACCCCTAGGCCACCAGGGAAGCCCCTAGAACTGTGTTATGAAATGATGTGGGCTGCTCCTCCTGATCGGTGTCTAATACTTATGGTTTGTGGTCATTCTTCCTAGTTGACCTGTTGGGCTTGTTAAATTGGCGTTCCAACTCCCAGAACATTAAGCACAACTTAAAGAAGTTAATGGAGGTGGATGGAGGAGAGATTGTGAAGGTATGTTTTTATGTTTGTAGTAATAAATACACCCACTGCATCATTTGTTCAACATTTTTAATTAAACTGATAATGCAAATAGAAATTTTATCTGCATGAGGAATCAAGTATGCAATTTAAAAAATTGCTATTTTTGAACCTATTCTGTTGAAACCTTGTTTTCCCCAAATTTCTGCAGTTGGAGCTGAACTGACAGCAGCAAATAACTGCTGTCTCTGTTTTTCTTTTCTTTAGTTTTTGCAAGATACACTAGATGCACTTTTTAACATAATGATGGAAATGTCTGACAATGAAACTTATGACTTCCTTGTGTTTGATGCACTGGTAAGCAATTATGCATATTTACTGATATTTATTCTATAAATGTGTAGTTCTGATAGTTCACTATTATAAATATTGTGATGAATATTTGCATACCTCTCTTTGATTATTTCTTCAAGCTAAAGTCCTAGAAGGAAAATTAGAAACAATTGACTTTATATGCAGAGCCTTTATTTCTTTGATTTCTGTTATACCTCAATTTTGACAAGTCTTTCTCATTATGGTAAATATGTGTGTTGTATCAGAAATCACAAACTACATTAAATCTCTTTAAATTGCCTATTCATTAAAAATAAAAAAGCAGAAGGTTGTGGCTTGCTGTGTTTCCTGCAAGGCAAACTGAGTTCGTGAGTCACTGGTGAACCTTAGTCTTGTGATTTTCAGCATAAAACCCAGCAGACAATTAAATTTGTCACACAAACTACATAAACACGCAATCTGTTCCAAGAGCCAAAGTCCAGACAGGGATAGGGGATGTCATAATTTGGCAAGGCCAGGAGGGGTGGTGGAGTGGAGAAAATTGACACATCCAAACAAAGCATCATGTTCTTGTTTGGGGGCTTCCAGTAGAATGTGAAATTTTATGTGAACCTGGTAGCCGAGGGAGACTGATCACTGAGCAGTGTGGAGAAATTGGGAAATTCAAGGAGTGCTTGGAGAGTAAAAGCTAAGCTGGTGAGCTAAGGGGGCAGTGCCCTCAGCTGAGATCACGCTGGTCAGGTTTATGGGGGAGACTCTTTGTTCTGGGCTTCCTGGGGTGAGAGAGATCTGAAGACAGGCTCCTGAGGCACAGAGCAGCACGGTGGGCATGTGTGGGAGTCCCAGGCACCCCTTCTTTTGGACTCTCCTGTCATGAGTGGGTACAACACAGTTATTTGTAGACTGTCCCTGATGGTGAGTGTCAACACACAAGGAGGAAATTGGGGGGCAGAAGTCTGGTGCAGTTCAGTGTTTGGAGGAACTCACAGTGTCCTCGAGAAAAATGTGGGGTATCCTGAGCTGCATCCTTGAGGGAGAATGTATTATCCCCCAGAAAACCCCTTTCCGGCCCTCCTTCCTCCTGTCCCACTCTCATCCCAGGCTTCCCTGCCATGACTGCTCTCTGAGACCGTCAGCGTGCTGAGTCCAGGGACGCTTTCTCCTATTGGTTTCTTCACAGCTCTTAGCACAATGCCTGACACAGTTGACTTTCTGTTTGTGTTATATTAAAAAAACACAAAAACCTGAAACTTTATGTTAGGTCTGAATGGAGAAGAGAGAATGCTACAAACTGAGCAAGAAAGAAAAGAAGGCACCAGGATGTGAAAACCCAGCCTATTGACAGAATCCAGGGGAAATGTGCATTGTTGCTATTTATATTTTTCATCTCTGGTGCAGGTATTTATTATTTCGCTGATAGGAGACATCAAGTTCCAGCATTTTAATCCTGTCCTTGAAACCTACATTTACAAGCACTTCAGTGCCACTTTGGCATATGTGTAAGTATGACACGGGGATCTACCTGTGTTGCATTATTGGGCGTGTACTCCTCGGGCTGAGTGCTGACACAGGAGAGAGACACAGGCTGAGTAAATGTGCCTTAACATGCAGAACAGTGCTCTAAGCTTGCAAGTGGAAAGAGGGGATCACCTAAACATCCTGTCTCTGGAAAAGTGTAAGGATTTGCCTTCAAGAAGTTACAGGAGAGATAAGGCTAAATTTCTTTAAGAATCCAGAACAGTGTTGGCACCAGCTAGAAGCAGAATGCAGGACAAAGGCCTGTCCTCAGGTTCTGAGTGTCCACAGCATTCGCATCAAGCCCCAGGGGGGTCCAACAGTGGACTAAACAAGATCAGGTCTGATAGGACAGCAGGCCTTGCCCTCACCCCTCTATCGCCAGTGCGTTGTAGAATGTCCTAACTCAGAGGATGTGAGATAATTGAGTTTATTTCTCTAGAAAGGAATGGTCTCTACCTTTCCTGTAGTGCACCCCTATTTTTGTTTGTGGTTTATGAGTCCCATTTAGGAAAGCAACTCGTGCTCACACTGCACTTGCCCTTGAAGCTCTGCTCACCACGCCCCTGTGTGTGGCCCAGCACTCACCCCCTTGCATTCCAAGGATTTTCCAGAGCAGTGTGATAGTGATAGGAATGTAGATTGGCGTGATCTTTTGTCCATGGGTTACACCAGACAATCCCAGTGGCTCTCGGCTGATCCATCAAGGTAGCTGCTGACCTGCTCTGTCAAGTCAGACCACTGACCCCTGTGTCCTTTTTGCAACTAAACAAGAATATGCTGGACTTTATTTGCAAGGAGGTCCAGAAAGGTTAAAAAAAAACAACAAAAAAGCGGTGTCATGTAGCATAATCACCAACTGACACAATGTGCGTCGTGCCCCTGGACTGCAGAAGCTGCAGGTACACCAGTGATGGCTTCTCTCCCCAGTAGCCTGACTCTCCAAGCAGTGGTAACTTCCAGTGAGGAATCTTGTCAGTGGATCTTCAGTACTCAGAACCAAATGCGTCACTCAGGTGTGAGTGATTGGGACTTGGTCAGTTTTACGTGTTTCCTGTGGAATGTTCTTAATACTAGGAAAACTCAGAGGTTCCCTCCAAAGTGCAAGTTAGCACAAGATCAAGACAGTGCCGAGTGGAAGACGAAAGTCCCAGAGCCCTCTCCTCTGCTAAGATACCCACAACCATGAGTGTGCTAGACAGATGGGTCCAGGCACAGAGCAAGCGCCTCTTTGACGTTCAGTGCAATTTACATCTGGCTCCTTCTTTATGGATCCCAAAGGGCTTGGCCAGATTGCAGGGCATTGGATTTCTTTTAGGTGGCTACTTAGGCAGACAGTTCCTCCCTTACTAGAACAGCTGAAAGGTATGTATAACATACCAGAGATGAAAATATCCTTACAATTTGAATCCTTCAACTCTTTAATTTCTTGATCCTTTTAAAAAATTCTATCAAGGGAAACTATACCCTATTTCTAAATGGAAGGGAAGCACTGAGGAAACTGAAGTTCAAAGTACTTAATTTCCTCCTTCAGGGTATATTCTAGAACTAATTGTAGTTGTGATCTACTTCCCCTGTCAGCCAAGTTCCTTTCCCATATAACTTACCACAAACCTCGGAGTGCCTATTTGCCCCATTGACATTTTTTCTTTCTGTCCCCTTTTTAGGAAACTCTCCAAGGTACTGAACTTCTATGTGGCTAATGCCGATGACGCCAGTAAGACGGAATTGCTTTTTGCTGCTTTGAAAGCCTTAAAGTACTTGTTTAGATTCATCATCCAGTCTAGAGTACTCTATCTGAGGTAATGGTAACAGCAATAAGACGCTTGTGCTCTCAGTTCTTTCCTTACAAGTTTTCTATAATCCACATGCACATGTTGAGCTCTGTGAGCAATTGGGTTATGCGCGGAATTGCTAAATTTCAGAATTTCAGAGCTGAAGATGGAGAACTATGAAACTGTTAGAGACTGACCCCTAGGAAGTCCTTTTGGGTCAATGGAATTTCCAGAGCAGTAATAGCAGTAAGACTTACGGATGCAGGTGGCTAAAATGTGTAGCTTCCCGGAAGCCTTTGTTGGTGACACAGCTGTAGGGAGGCAGGTCCCTCTGGCAGGATTGTATCTGATACAGTAAGGGGATTCGTGACAACGCTGGATGTTGAGTATAGGATCATGAGCTGTTGTTGGTCATAGAGAGGATTGAGACAGATGCTTGGGGGAAATGATTCCTGCTGTGTGTGTCTTTGTTGAAACCTTATTTAGCTGCCTGGTGAAACTAAACCATAGAGAAAAGATAATTCCTAGTTTGAATTCCAAAAGCAATAGCTCCATTAAAAAAAAAGAAAAGGAAGAAGAAACTGAAAAAAGAAGAAGTAGCTAAAAATGTCCACAACCCCAGTGCCGTCCTGACCCTTCAGTAACAACTGGGTTTCCAAACTGTTCAAATTTATTTTTCAGGCAGAAGGAAAATTTCTTTAGATTTGAACTTTTTTTAAAACTTTGTATATTTTAGAAACCATAAACAAAATTAAAGGTAAACAACCTGGAAAAAAGCGTGATGAGATAAAATTGTAGCTTTACTGATTAAAGGCTCATATATCAACAAAAGAATAAGATCCTTACACAACACAGAGGGAAAACATAATTTGCAAATTTTAAGAAATATTCATACTCACTATGAAAATGCAGTGCATTTACACGTACTATCTTTCCTTGTATGGTCACCCCTTGGTAGATTCTGGGGATTGATTCTGGGATGCCTGTGAACACCAAAAACGTGGGTGCTCACATTCCTTACAGAAAATGAGTATTTGCCTATAACCTATAGGCATCTTCCTGTATACTTTAAGTCATCTTTCATAATACCTAACACAACGTAAATATTGTGCAAATGGATATTGTATTGTTTAGGGAACAGTGGCTAGGAAAACTTTCTCTGTGTTCTGTACAAATACAGCCATCGTCCACCTAACTACCTGGTTCATATTTTCAGTCCTTGGTGGTTTAAATTGCAGATGAAGATACAGAGGGCTGACTATACATTTGAGAAAGATTTTTTTAAATCTTTTTCCTTTGATGACATTGGACAAAAATTGACCAGGGTGTTATGGTGGTGGGCGAACTACAGGGACTACATCTGATGCAAGGAATCAAATACTGTCCAAAAATTCACAATGCTATAAGAAAAAAAGTACTTAATCTAAAAATAGGCTTGGAAAAAATTGATCCTGTGTTGTAATACTAATAGGTATATAAATTCTTAAGGACAGGAATTTGACACTATAAACAAAGAGAAGAAAAACACAAGAAAATATCATTTGTTATCTCTCCCCCCTTCTCTTGCTCCGCCCGCCATGTTTCTCATTAAAGAAAAGCAGGACCTGGGAACGCTTCTTGTGACCTGCGTTCTCCTGTTACTTAGATCTGATGAACACAGCAGTTTTCTGGCTCTGTAGGGCATGCAAATGAAATGCCGCCTGGTCCCTGTGCTCCTGTTGCCCTCACAGAGCTAAATTCCCCTCCTGAGCTCCTTACCAGCTGGAGTTGACCTCAATTAGGTTGACATCAGAGGAGCATTTAAATTGTAAACTGGGGCCTTCCTGGCGGTGCAGGGGGTTAAGTCTCAGCACTATCAAGCTATCATAGCCACTGCAGCATGAGTTTGATCCCTGGCCTGGGAGCTAACCCACATGGCACAGCAGACCTCTCCTGTCTCGCCCGCTACTCCCCTCAGCAGTGTATTTCAGTTGATCCTCCTGTTCTGCTCCCCACTCTGTCTCTGGTGAATCATTTCACCACCACCCTCCTCCCCCTCACCTCTGGCCTACACCCAGTTCTTGTATGCATAAATAAATAAAAATAAATCTTTTAAAAAATGCATTTCTGTTGAAAATCTGCTGATAGTCTGATTGGTGTTCCCTTCTATGTTATTACACATTTTTCTTTTGTTATTTTTAGCATCCTATCCTGATTGTTGGTTCTCAAAAACTTTATTATTAGGTATTCTGGTGTAGGTCTATCTGGTATTATTTTGTTTGGAACTCTTTGGTCCTCTTGGACCACAAATTCTGGTTCATTTCCCAGAATGAGATTACTTTCAATGATTATTTCTTTAAATAGGTTTTCTACGCCTTTCTCTTCTTTGCCTTTTGGGATTCCCACGTTATGGATATTATTTCTCTTTAAATTTGTCCCCCCAGGGGCCTTTTATACTGTTTTTGTTTTTTAAATTTTTTTCTTTACCTTGTTCTATTTTTTCATTCTTCAGCATTGTATTTCCAAGTTCATTAATTCTCTATTGCTTCAGTTTGCCTACTACTAAAACCTTTAATTGTATTTTTAAGTCAGCTGTGGTATTGCTTAACTCCATTATTTCTAAATGTGGCTGTCTTTATTTTTTATTGTCTTTAATCATCATTTTATATTCTCTGTTGTTCTTTCAGGTTCCGTCAGCATGGCAGGGCTGTTATCTGAATTCGCTTCCTCAGGCTCTGCAGCTCTACCCAGTCAGGGCTCCTGTAGGGACCTTTGGTTCTGTCATTTGTACTGTGTTCTTCTCTCTCCTCATTTTTTACTTTATATGGGTTTTAGTAAGGACAAATTTTCAAATGTTGTTTTTGCACACTTGGAGTAGTTGCGGATTGGTACCATTAAGGGGTAGTAGGTTTAAAAGAGGACCAGGGCAATAGGCATGAAAGAATCAGGTCCTAGAATCAAGAATCTCAGATTCCTGTTGTCAAGATTTTCTTTGGGGGGAGTGGGGCGGGAGCCGCAAGTGTTTGGATAGTTCAGCCTGGACTTCTGCAGTAGGCTCGTCTATAAGCAAGTTCAGGGGCTCTGACCTGGCTCAGGTTACAGCTGTTGTGTTATGAGCCGCAGATTCAAGCCAGCAGCTCTAGCTCTGTGCCCTCCTCACCTGTTGCTCTCCCACAGTGCACCTGCAAGGCACCTCCATCCTGGGTGTCTGCCCAAGCACCCACTTACCCAGCGCAATGCTCGGTCTTAGGAGCCCTGATGTAGGGGTGTACCCAAGTTGGTAGCTGCAGGAGGCTCTGTACTGTGCCCCTCTCCCCCTTGTGGCTTGTACTGCCCTGTTATTACTTTAAACAAAGTTCACTTCGAGTTTTCCCGACCCCTTTCGTTCAGACTGCTGCTCCTACTGTGTGTGCTGGTGATAACGTCCTCCTTGAAGGTTTCCGTCCTTGTTTTGCATCGGTTATGTTGTGCGTGTCTGGAGGAGGCCAGCCCGTTGTTTTCACTCCGCTGCCATCTTGCTCGACCCTCAGGCAGACCGCCGTAGCCCAGAGCTGCCTGAGTCAGTGGCGTCTCGGTGCCTGGTGTCCTGGGAAGGCAAGCTGGGCAGCGAGTCAGCCCCGGCCGCACATCCAGCGGCAGGCCCTGGCTGACTTGAGGCTGCTCTGGCTTTGGCATGTTTCTGGCCCAAGGCGCTTCTCTTCCCATTGTCAGATACGTCAACTCAAATGACCAGGGCTGGCTTAGGGAGGCAGAATGAGAGTATCCCAGAGAAGGGGGATGAGGGAAGAGGCACGGAGGGTGCTGCAGGCTGCAGTGTGGCAAGTGCAGATGTGGCAGGCGTGTTCACCAGGGAAGTTAACTGGAGGGAGACCCTGCACATTGTACTATTGTGGGCTCATCTGGTTCTCCGGGCAAACCAGCTTCCTGCCATTCTCCCTCCGTGCCAGAAATGCCCACACACCAGTGCGGTGGAGCCCACACCAAGAGGAGCGCCCCAGCAGCTTCAGGGGAAGCTTTTCTGACTGAGCCATCATAGCGGACCAAGCAGAGAACCCCGTGGCAGGGTTTCATGTACAATGATCTTCCTGCTTTTGTCCAGCTGATAATAACTTCCCGGCCAGAGGGGCTTGTCGCTGGCACCACGCCCACATCCTGTGCCTTCTCTTCACACGGCGTGGAGCCCGTGGGGCTCGGCCTTTCTGCACGTACAGACAGCAACCTTTGGAAATTTCATTAAAGACAGAAAACCTGACTGTTTTTCTCTTTTTCCTGTTAAGATTTTATGGCCAAAGTGAAGATGGAGATGAGTTTAACAATTCAATCCGCCAGTTATTCCTCGCTTTCCATACGCTCATGGACAGGCCCCTGGAGGAAGCTGTCAAGATAAAGGTCAGCATGGGGTCATCATGTGGGATCTTTTCAGTGCTGTTGGAGAGGAAGTTCTGGGAGAGCCTAGGCTGGCCATGGTGGGAAGGAAATAAAAGGAATTGTAATTCATGGAAAGCTTGTGAATTTTAGGGTGACTCCTAAGTAAAGGGAAATCCCCATGTTTTAACTTTCATGTACATTTGTATTCTCAAATGTGAGTTTGCCAGAGGCAGGCTACTCTGGTGGACACCCTTGAATGGCTTCCTGGCCATTGGTTGTGGCCATGTTACAGGCAGCAGATTTTAATTCTTAGTTGTCCCATCCTTCCCAGCTACCCAGAGTCACCGTCCTCATCATTGATTTTTTAATATAAAATACATAATCTCTGAACTTGAACTTTATTATTACACTTTGCTTTTTATGCTGTGAGGGAGACATCGAGATTTTAACCACCTGCTTCAATAGAAAAATTAATCCCTACTGGATGGTGCCTATTGGTAGTTAAGAGAAAAGGCTGAACCTTCGGACACTTCAGGAAAAAGATGTAGGGGCTCGTGGAGCAGCGCAAGCTTCCCTCCCCGATGTGAGAGCATCTGTGCCCAGTTCTCTGGTGCAGATCCAAGCACAGCCACCTCTTCCTGAGGCCAAGCAGAAAATTCTGTGTTTGTGCTGCTTGGAACTGAATGTGCTTTTCATATCTTTTTTTGCAGGGGGCAGCTTTGAAGTACCTTCCCAGCATAATTAATGACGTCAAACTTGTGTTTGACCCTGTGGAGCTCAGGTAAGAAGCAAAAGCATCTTTCCTGCACTGTGACAGGGAAGCAGCTCCCCTGCTTGCTGCACCTGCTGCGGGTCTTTAACTGAAAGCCTCTTTTTGCTCAGTTCTGTGAAAGATATAAAAGGAGACACAAAACCTGCCCCTGAGAGAGATCTGCACTTTCTCCAGGGAAACAAGACACGGAGACATAAAATTAACTACAGAAGAAAGTACATAATGATACGCTCTCAGCCTTACTCCTCAGTACCCCAGGAATGCAAAGGCAGGCCCCACCAACATGGAGTGCTTAGTGAGACAAGGTTGAGTGTGGTGGCTGCTCTGCAAAGCAGGCCTGAGCCTGATGTGCCTTGGTGGTTCTTACTTATGTATCTATTTATTTATCTATTTTATTTATTTATTTTCTTACATTGTTGTTAATTTTTGGTCAGTATTTGATTTGTAGTCTCCATGGTTCTCCCGCCACCACAGCTCCCGTGCTCTGTCATCACTTCCTCTTCCCTCCTCTGTTTTGCTTCTCCCTCGCCCTCCCCTGCTGTATGCCTCATATCTATGGTCAGCTTGCCAGTTTGGTCTTTTGCCTGACCCTTTGTTTGGCTTCTCTATATTCCACACGTAAGTGAAATGATCCAATATTTATCTTTCTTCTTCTGACTTAATTTCACACAGTCCCTGCCAGCTCCATCTTTGATGCTGCAAATGGCATGAGTTTGTCTTTTTAATTGCTGAGTAGTATTCCATGGTGTGTATATACCACATCTTCCTGATCCAGTCATCCGTTTCTGAGTATTTAGGTTGTTTCCATATCTTGGCTATTGTAAATAGAGCTGCAGTAAACATAGGGGTGCCTTGGGAATCTAAACAGCAGCAGCAGTAAGGCTGAGCCCTCTAGTGAGCGTGGAATGCAGTCTCTGCTTTGCTTCCTAACGATGGACTCTCAGATCATTTGGGAGACAATTCCAGGTAAACTACTCTATGGCCAAATCTCAGAGTAGGGGGCGTTGTGTAATGATGCCTTCAGCTTCGCGATGTGGCAACACTGCTGGGCTTTCTCTTGTAGTGAGCTCTTCTGCAAGTTCATTCAGAGCATTCCTGACAACCAGTTAGTTCGCCAGAAACTCAACTGCATGACCAAGATTGTAGAGAGCAACCTTTTTCGGCAGGCCGGTGAGTGTCCTCTGAAACCACTGCTTACTGAGAGTCCAATCTTGCTACTTGCTCAGCCAGCACTTGGCTTTAAAAATAAAATGTCAATAATGCCCTTGCCAGTTCCTTGTTGGTACTTAAGACTGGGAAAACCGGTTTTAAAGAGAAGTTGAAATCATTATTTCCAGTAGTTTTATTGGGACAATCAACAAATGTCTCACTAATTGGAGATTTTGTCTTCAAAGTAGGAGCTCAAGAAAGTAATAGACAGTAGGAAAGATGGCCCTTTTAAACAAAGGCATCTTCTTCACCTGTGCTTACTGGCACCTGTACCAGAGGGCAGTAGAGAGAGAGATGCCACTGCTGACCCAGAGACCCCCTCAGCTCCATGCTTAGTCATGTCACATCCGTACCTGGAAATCAATCATGATGGAAGTATTTTTATATCAAGGAGATTGGCAAACACTATGAATCAGAGGATTTGGGGGAGGGAGCAGTGGCAGGTCACCAGCATACTGCTGCTGGGAGAGCCGGCAGCATGGAGGGGAGGAAGCTTGCTGGCACTGATTAAAATACCTTTCATTGTGTAACTTGAGTGAAGCATGTAGCTGTGAAATCTAAATCACCATGTCCCTGCGCCAAAGTCGATAGGGTAAGAATTTCAACACCCAGTCTTTCCCCAATAATCCTAAGATTGCTGGAGGAGGCAACCGAGGAAACTTCTGGGCCTGCCACAGGTCAGGGAGTCCCAGCGGGTGTCCTCACGTTTCTGTTTCGTGGAGGCGCTGAGGACCAGCAGGTTGAGTGGTGGGTGGTGGCAGGCCCGCGTGGGTTTGCCCCTCGCTAGTTATATGGCACTGGACAGCTGAGTGACTTCTAACTCCCAGCCTTGAACTAGATTCAATCAGTAGCCTCTTTGGGTCCTGATATTTTCTGACCCCATGAATGTGCCTAATACTTTCAACAGTTACAAGGAAGGACAAGGGTGGAGTAGTGGAAAATGATAGTGAAACTCTTCAGTAGAAACCATTATTTTCCTAAACATCTCAGTGTACCCTGATAATCTGCCTCTGAGAATGCTGAGGGGACAAATGAAGCAGTAAAGGCGGAGTATTTGAGCATGCACTAATAGTTCTAATCAGAGGCAGCGATCACACTGTTGACAGTCGTTTCTATTAGTGTCCAGACTCTCTGTTATCAAAATAATGTTTCATAATAGTGAAGATTCCCAGAAGAAAAGCATATTAGGAAGATAATACCCCACTTAACTTTATGAAATCCACATGCCAGCATAAACACAGGGTCTCTACCTATGGAACACATTGAAATGAACTAACAGTGTTCAGTGTTTATAGGAATTTTATAGTAAACATTCTCCATGAGGTGGGAAACTTCCAGAAAAGGTTTTTAACAAATCACTTGCTTGCTTTATCTTATTTCATATGACTTCGCTTTCAAATACATAGTTGGCAATTTTTTTTAAAAGCTTAAGAGACTGTTAAATATGTTAAACATTTTGTACGCATAGCTGTGATCGGGTAATTTCTATGGTTCCTACAATGGGGATAAAGGGCGTAAGTGCCATGCACAGAAAGCTCCCCTCACCCTGCGGGGCTGTGCCCCCCAGCACTGAGCCCAGCGCTCCTGGCACTGACAGACGCAGAGAGCACTGTCGAGGGGCGCCGGGCGGGTCAGGAGGGTCTGCTGCTCGCGGCGAGCGTTCTGTTTGTTCTCTCAGAGTGCAGGGACACTCTGCTACCGCTGCTCATAGACCAACTCAGCGGCCAGCTGGATGACCGCTCCAGCAAGCCTGACCACGAGGCCAGCTCCCAGCTCCTGAGCAACATCCTGGAAGTGCTGGACAGGAAGGACGTGGTGAGTCAACTTGTCACTGACAGAAAGCGCGGCTTGCGTGCTAGTCCCTTTGCTTGTGAAAAGAAGGATTCCCCGGCGCTGCTCTCAGACTTGACCCAGCTGCTCAGAATCTAGGCCCTGGAGCAGACTGCACCTACACTTGGGGTGATTCTAGAGGCTTCTCTTGCTCTGCAGATCTAGGTCCAGGGGAGGGCCTTGCCGCTGGTGGCCTTTCCTCTGTGTGTGGAAAGAGAGGGCCAGTCCTCTGGTGTCTCTTCTAGAAGCTGATCTCATCTGACCAGAGCCCTGCCTGCATGGCCTTCTGGCCTCCCAAAGTCCCTAAATCCCAAACCATCATCATGTGAGAGGTCAGAAGATCCACACGAGATTTTGAACACACACATTCCATCCATAACAATTTCCTTCACTTAAATTTCTTGCTTTTTTTCCTTCCTATGCAGAAGGTGCAAGAACTTTGTATCTTGCCTTTGTCTTTGTGCACATGGGCCTAATGTCCTGGGCCACCTGACCTGCTAAGTGTCAGTACTGAGTACCTCATGCTCATGGGAGTCCCCCCAAAAGTGTCTGTTGACTCAGTGGCTGCCATGAGTTCAGAGAACGGGGTGACTGGTGATTAGGGAGCCTTCTTCCCTTGCCTCCCCATGCTCATCTTTTAAATGTTGTACCTGATTATTTTCAGCTGATCCCTTACATGATACATTCTGTGACATTGTCCCCTGTGGACAAGAGACTGCTTAGTCAAGAAGGGCCAGATTGAGATGTGAGGGGAACTCATGTGTCCAAGATTCCTAAAAAAAAAAAAAGGTGACACCCATCAGCAGTGGTGACATTTCTGTCTCCTCAGGGCCCCACAGCGCAGCACATACAGCAGGTGATGGAGAGACTTCTGAGAAGGATCAACCGGACCGTGATTGGGATGAGCCGGGAGTCTCCCCACATTGTGAGTTACTCTTCAGGAAACCCCACTACCCCAGCTGCTTCTCAGTATCCCACTAGTCCGGGGAGAGACTTTCGGTACCAGGTGCTTGAGACCAACAATGGCCTGGTCCTCAGGGGTTCGTGCTGTGCAGTACAGCTCCGTCGAGCAATGGAGATACAGGGGGTGGGGAGAGGGAGAGATACCTAGGAGCTTACAACCTGGCTCCAACCTTGAGTTTCTCTTGATTCTAACACTGATTTTCTGTTGAGGGAAAATGATCCAACAGTGTGGTCGGGAGGCTGAGGGAGGGGAGTTATTGAGGATCCTGTAATACAGAGCATGAGGCCCATTCTTGGGGAGTCTGCTCATAGTGAAGACTAAGCAAGACCTGTTACACATTAAAGGGGAGACCTGCTGAGATATGTGCGCCCCCTAGGTCGGCTGCTAACTCTGTGCCCTGGACTCTTTGAATATTTGTTTAAGGAAATTTAAATGTTTTAGTTAAGGAAATGGTTTGCCTTTGTGAGCAGAAAATGAGGGGTTTGGGGAGCTACATTCATCATTTCCACTATTATCCCAAGTAATTTAGTTCTGATGCTCAGTATATGCCTGCTCTGTCTGCATCTGCCCTCAGTAGAGTGATAACAGTAGTGGTAATACCTCCAGCTGTGGTGATAGCACTAGTAGTAATTAGCTGCGGGGGGTGTGTGTGTGTGTGTGTCTGTCTGTCTGTCTGTGTTTATGTCTGTGTGTGCATGTATGCACCAGAAACTATTTTAAGCACTTTATGTTGAAACATCAGTGAAACCTCCCACCAGCCCTATGAGATGGTTCTTCTGCTAGCTCCATTTTCCAAATGAGGAAACCAGCAAGGAGAGGTAAAGAAACCTGCCCCAGGTTTCCAGACTGCCAGGTGGCAGAGGTAGGGTGTGGAACCATCAGTCAGCCTGGCTGCAGAGTACACGTGTGTTTGTCAACTATGCCTGACCCCAAGCAGCTAACAAAGTCTCCTCCCACCTGTAGTTGCCATAGAGGGACCCCGATAACCCAGTGCCCCTCACACTGACTGGTGTTTCCTGTGCACTGGCTGAGGTAGCAGAGTCAGTGTCCCTTGACCTAGAGGATTCCACACACATGGCCCTGAATGGATGAGTTCGTTCTGCGCACTCCTTAGCTCCCCCTGAAAGGTTCATTTCAGTCAGCAGCCACAGAGCATGTGTGCCCTTGGGATCTTTTGATAGAGCCCCTGCTGAAGTAATTGGGCGGTGAACGTTGAAGTTCATGTTCTTGTATCTTGCTTGCTCAGGTGGTGGCCAGAGGAGTCTAGCATTTGTGTGTGCTTCTTGCAGGGGAGTTTCGTGGCGTGCATGATCGCCGTCCTGCGGCAGATGGACGATAGCCACTACAGCCACTACATCAGCACGTTCAAAACCAGACAAGACATAATGGTAACTTGTCCTCCTTGGGACCTGCTTGCTTTAAATTTTCTTATGTTCAGAAAAAAATAAATAAATAACCAACTGCACTTGATGAGTCCGAGGTTCTTTTCCCAGTCCCTTTCAATGCCAGGTGACTGTCCACAGTGATTACAGAAAGGAAAATGCTGATTCTTCCCCCCCCCCCCGATACGATTTAAAGAATTTATAGTGGGTATACCACATGTGGTTCTCACTCAACCACAGAAATGTCTTGAATTTAGAGAGAATCCTTATTTAGAAATATTGGGGAGATCTTTTTTTGATTTCGGAAGAGGATAATGTCTCATTTTTGAGGACCGAGTTACTCACGCTAAGGCAAAGGTTTTAGGAGGCAGAGGTGTGCAGTCTCCAAAGATGTGGTTGAGATCATCACTCCTAGTATTCCCTGGAAGAGAAACAAGAAGAGGTCACACTAGTCCTTTGTAACATCTCTAAGTCATCTTAGTTGAAAATAATTTTGTTCTCGTTGGCTTTAACCTCATCGAATCTCAGTTTCCTCATCTGCTAAGATGGTACCTTAAGGGTTACTATGTCAATGAAGTTGATACTTGGAAAATGCCTAACTTCACACATGGTATGGAGTTAGTGCCCACAAAGACCAGCTATTTATAATATTTTTTATTGTAAACTAAAATTAATTGTTTAGTAGCTTTATTTTTTGAATTTCCTTCAGGAAGCAGGTAAAATAGGGGCAATACTAAATTCAAACAGTTGAGTGCTACAATTTAAGGAAAACCAGGCTTAAGTCCTGTTTTCCAGAATAGTGGTGGGTACTTCGCTCTGTGTTACCTGGTGACTGAGGATTATTACCCCAGGGAGGAAATTATAATCATTGTTAGCAGAACTGCTGTATTCATCTAGACCTTCTGTCTTTGGTACTTTTCACTTTCTTATGCTGCCTTCTGAATACGTCACTTGAAAGACGTTAGGAAGTGGTAAATAAAATGAGGTCTCAGATTTTCTGTGAGTTGTCTTTATTATGCCATCACTGTTTGCAACTGACTTAGCTTACCAAGAGTTGGGTCTAAAGTGAGCATGAGACGCAGAAAACTGACATCTCAATCTGATCCTTGGCTTCAAAACTATGAATTCTCATTGATTTGAAAGAAAAAGTCAATAAGTGGACACACTTAAAATATGCAAAAGTTTAAACTCAAGAACTAAGTCTAGGATCTCAGGCCTGAAGATGAAAGAGTTGACTTCCCAGGGAACCAGAAGAATTGAGGACAGCACAGACTTCAGGGCCAAAGTTGCTCCCTCCCCTGTGCTGTTTGGTATCCAAAGTGCAGGCAGCTCACCAGCCTGACTGGTGTCTCAGAGGAATATTGTCAGAAATAGAACCAAGGGCTCCTGCCTCCCAAGTAGTGTGTTCTAAGCTTCAGAATACTGTAGCTCCTCAGCTAGCACCGCGTGGTTGGGGCAGCAGAGGAATCGGACTGGATTTTCACTTCAGGGATCCCAGTGGAAAATGTCCAAATTTAGTAAACTAATAAAAAAGCTTCCAAAACTTTTTAGCTTTGATTTTTAGTTCAGTTGTTCTATTTCTGAGATCATTTTCTGCTCACAGCCCCCTTTTGAGTAGAAGTTTGTCCAGTTTTTCCACTCTGTTCTGTGTGCTGATGTTTTAGTAATTACAGGCCTCAGGACCCACTGCGATAATCTTTTTAAGGAACACTTAGGTTCATGTGTAGCCAGGAGGAAACATTCCTGGAATAGATAGAACCATAACTCTGCTTCTTATTTATAGCATTTTTATTCTTTTCTAAATAATAAAGGAGAACTGGACTCGGAGTTTTTAAAGTATCAGTTTTCTCCCAGTTGTAGGTGAATTAATTTTAAACACGACAGATGTGCTCAAACACTTGGCAGCACAAAACTAAAGATATTATCCTCTAAACTTAGGGTCTGAAGCCCCAAGTTTTCTTCCTAACTCTCTTGCTTCCTAAGTTTCTAAGACCTTTAGCAAGTCATTTAATTTTTCACAACTCAGTTTTATCATGTGAGATGTAGATAATTTTTTGTCCTTGCTTTCCTTATCAGCTTGTATGATGTAGGAAGGAGATGATGTGGTGGCTGCAAGAATGCTTTGTTAGCCCTAAGTCCTATGGAGAAGGTTGGTGGCTGTTGCGGTACTAGGGCCATCTTGTGCTGGTGTAGTGGCGCTTCTTGTCCACATGCTGGGGGAAAGGCTTATGCCTGTAATCCAGTTTCCCCCAACCAGTCCTCCTCTGTTCTCTGCAGGACTTCCTCATGGAGACTTTTATCATGTTTAAGGATCTGATTGGCAAGCACGTCTATGCCAAGGACTGGATGGTCATGAATATGACACAGAACAGGTGAGATGCCCGTGGAGGACCTGAGACTCTGCCTTCCTGGGTCTGGTATCTGACCATCAGGCCTCTAGCTGTGAAACCTCTTTGATGCACATCTACTCTCTGTCAAGTCAGGATCTTTCTTCTGTGATCCCAGCTTCTATGCTCATGTTCTGATTTCACCCAGGCTCCTGCAGTTCCTCCATTTGGGCTCTCTCCTCCTTCTCTCTGCTTAGTTCTTCTCATGCTCATGTTCATTATCAACAGTAGCTCAGACACAGTCTCTCTCAGTGGTTCCAGATGGCCTCCCTCAACCTGGCGTGCAAGGCCTCTGAAGACTGGCCCCCTGCTCTCCCGGGCCTTATCTTCACTATTTTCCTCTAGAGCTAACCTGCGCCCCCACCCAGCTGGCCTCTTCCCGGCCCCTGCACTGTCCTGCATGTTCATTTCTTCAGCCTGCAGTATCTTCACCACAATCTCTGGTTGGCAACAGGCCACCTGTCCATTCCTTCAGATCCTTCTCCAGGGCTCTCGCCAAAGGAAGCCTTTCTGACCTGCCTGTCATCTTCTCTGCCTTTCATTATTACCCTTTTCAGACCCCTCATGAATTTCCAAATTCTTAATTGGGTCTTGGCATGGTCTCCATCAAATTGTAAACTTCTTAAGATCAGGAATCTTGTCTTTCTGGGCAAAACCTGACTCAGTGGTCTGCAGTTGCTCCCCAACAAATAGGTGTGGGATGGAAATGAATTGAAACAAATATTAGAATATATAAATATTATATTAAAGATCTTGAGGATTTTGAATGAGTTAAATAAAGCAAGTTTTTATTATGAACATCATTGTGAATGATTTTGAACATCATTGTGAATGATTTTGATACCTGATTAGAAAAACCCTCCCGACTATGGACAGATTAGAGGGGAAATATGTGTCAGAATTCCTAGACTTTCAGAGAAGCACCGGAAAAGAGCTCACTGAGCCCTGGTCGCAGTCCAGGAGACCTGGAGTGTTGGCTCACTCTGTCCTTAACGGTCTACATTTTTTTTTAATAATATATATTTTTATTGTTATTTATGTCTTTTACATATTGTATTCCCCTTGGGTATCCCACCACCAATTCACCCATGATCCATCTCCATGGTCCCTTGTGTTCTTTTCTATTCCATTTTGTGCCCTTTTCCTTCCCTCCCCCAACCCCCCCCCCTCCCCGCTGAGTGTCTCTCTCCTATTTGGTTTCCTTATAGTCCTGTTATAAGTGAAACCATTCGATATTTTTCCCTTTCTTTCTGGTTTATTTCACTGAGTATGATCCCCTCTAATTCCATCCATGTCGCTGCAAATTGTATGTGTTTATCTTCTTTGAATGCTGACTAGTATTCCATTGTGTATATGTACCACATCTTCTTGATCCAATCATCTATTTTTGGACATCTGGGTTGCTTCCATACCTTTGCTATTGTGAACAGTGCCCTTAACTGCCTAAATTTAGATGCAGCCTTGAGTGGCTTTCAAGGTCCATTCTAGAAACTGACTTCATTGTCCTTCAGCGGACTGTGTTTCGTCATTGGTCTCTAAGGGGAGATCAGATGGTCTTCCGTTGACAAATCTAGGTTTGATTTGGCTTATTGTTTAGCATGGATGAAAAATGTCTCAAAGAGCATCAAGCTGCCATCTTTACCCAGCACTTTCCTCCTCCAGGACTTTCCTCCGTGCTATAAACCAGTTTGCTGAGGTTCTCACAAGATGCTTTATGGATCAGAAAAGCTTTGAACTTCAGGTAAGCATGAGACTCACCAAGGAGTTCTTGACTTCTCAGCCAAAGAATGGCAAGTGCTTTTTTTTAAAAAATCATCTCAGATTTTATCATGTTCAAAATGAAAAGTCATAAGTAAGATTAAATATGCATATATGTGCATAGAGGTAGATGTATATGTAAATAAATGTGTAAGTAATACATGTAGGTAGATATATGCACACTCATATTTGTATGTGTGTCAAAATGGAATCAGGCTGTAGAGTTCCTTGATAAGCTCTTAATTTACTTACTTTTTGCTGCTCTTTTCAATTATGTTAAATAATTTCACAGTATTTTTAATGGCTGGGTACAGGCTGTTATATTGCTGGCCATGATTTGTTTCACCAAAATCTTAGGAACATTCATATTGTTCCCATTTTTCTGTTACGTTAAATAGCACTGTGAAGGCCTGACTTGCCTCAAATATTTTTAAATACCCAGGATTATTTTGCAAGGGTAAAGTCATAAAGTATTTACTAGTTCCAAAGCTGGGCAGAATTTTAAGGCTTTCGATACACATTGCCAAACTTCCTTCTATAAATAGGTACCCTTCTCGGCAACAGTGTCATTTATTCCAAAAGTAAAGATAAATAGAATAGTTTGGATTTCTTTTGCTTAATGTTAGTAATAAGTATCAAAACTTTTGGGGGATGAATAATTGAAACAAAGGAAAGAAAAAGTCTTCTGGATGTTATTTTATTTATCCCTGGAGAGTGACTTCCTGCCATGTGGCACTGGTTTACTGTGGCCCTCATTAATGTTATTTTCCATCTCTTTTCACCCACACAATGCATTTTGAACAGCTTTGGAACAATTACTTCCATTTGGCAGTAGCATTTCTCACCCATGAGTCCCTTCAGCTTGAAACCTTCTCACAAGCCAAACGCAACAAAATCGTTAAAAAGTAAGTGTCCTCTTCTGTTTGCTTAAGATAGGGAAGGTGATGCTTCCATTTTATTTGCTCTTATTTAGAGCAGGCATTTGGGTTTCGTAGACATTACTGTTCCATGGTGACCCCTGTTGCTAGTGAGATAGGTCTTAAATGATAATTTAATAGACCTCAGATTTCCCCAGAGTAACATCTCTTTTCTCAAGGCCTTCCATTCAAAACAGGCCATTCATTTTCCCGTCAACCACCTATTTTATAGAATCTGTACCTGAGGAGGCGGAGAGGCTAGCCAGGACTCCATGTCAGAACAGCCGCCCATCTGCTGGCAGCTTATCCCAATTGCAGACCTGGTACCTCTCCGCTTTGGTGCAGAGGCTCTATCTCTCTGCCATTTCTGCAGAGAAGCCAAAACTAACACATCCCTGAAGAATGTCCTCCAGAGTCCTGGCTTGGAATTCATATTGGATTTATGTGCAAGAGTGATGAGGGATTTAGGGAAGCTTTTCATTGCTTTCATCTTAGGTCTGTTTCCAAGTTCATCGAGAGCCTGGAAACTCAAAGACTATGTAGTTAAAATTACAGTGTGTAGTTAAAATAAGACAAGCCATAGAGTTAAAAAAAAAAAAAACGACCTAATGATAAGTTTCTCATTAAAGGCTGTGAAATTTTAGTTCTCTTCCCCTTACTGGAAGGTCTGCAATACTATGCAAAGTATTTTGGATCCTACTGCCTCTGGTTCCTCCCCAAAACACTGAAATTCAGCAGCTAAGAGATTGAAATTTAGTGACCATGCTTTCAAAGATAAAAGCAAAACCTGTTGTTTTTTTAAAGTGTGACCTGAGGGGTGAGTATTGAGAAATAATTGATTATTAAAATGGATCCCTTGCTCTCAATTTTTAGAATATCTTAAAAATGTTCCCACAACAATATAATTTCCTTAAAGGATGGATTTGATTATGTTTAAACCCACAAAAGGATAGATTTGGTTTTGCTTAAATCCACAAGTGAAGTTAGTTCACACCGATTCTGATAAGTAAAGTAACTAATTGGGTTAATGGTTTGGGATTTGGTCAAAGGAAAGTGTGACTGTAGATATAGTTCATATAAAAATATATATTCATATTGGTTAGAATAAACATTGGGAAATAAAAACCAATTATATTAAAGTTATAGAAATGTGAATGGATTTCTTTTCAAGACCTCTCAATTTCAGCAGAAGCAGCACAAACAGTAGCATCAGTAAATAATAGGAGTGGTATCACATATGATCTGTTATGTGTCTGACATCGACCATATATGTGACATAATGTCAACGTTGAGTGAGATTAACTTAGGCATTTTTTTAAAGATGTTTTTAATTTATGCATAGAAGAACTGGGGTGTAGGCCAGAGGTGTTGAGGGAGTGCTGAGAGGATTCATCAGAGACAGAGTGGGGAGCAGAACAGGCAGATCTACTGAAATACACTGCTGAGGGGAGCAGCAGGCAAGACAGGAGAGGTCTGCTGCGCCACGTGGGTTATCCTGGCCGGGGATCCAACTCCAGCCATAGAGGTGATAGTGCTGAGACTGAACCCCTAGACCACCAAGGAGGCCCAATTTTAGGCATTTTTGTTAAAATATTAGAAGAAATACTTAAATAAAAAACCGTTGGGTGCATGAGTAGAAATTGTATCAGCACAGTTACAGGATGGGTCTGTCACGGGCCGTTAGAGTTCCCTGCCACATTCAGTATCTTCTTTGATCCACCCCATTTCCACATTTCCAACCCTCTAAGTGATTCATGGCAAGTGGCAGGGAGCCCCCAAATATATATCCTAACGAAATTTCCAGGTGATTCTGATTCACCTCTATCCAAGACACACTGTCTAGGTCTATGTGTCTCTGCTTGTTTCTTTTTCATTATCAACTGCTGTAAGGAGCCTTCTTAGAATAATTTTCTAATCACATCTCCCATGATATGTTAATACCTAGATATGCCTTCTGTTTGCGCTTTGTGTATAAAAACCGTGAACTAATTTTTACCCCCATACTAATTTTCACCCCTGGGGACAGCCCCATTGAGATTATATGGTCTAGTGCTTCCCGGTGTAGCCTTGTGAGAACATACTGGCCTGGACGCGGGCCACTCAGTTAAGTGAATAAAGTCAGCGTGTTTGTTGGACAGCAGTCGCACTCCTATAGGACTTGCACCTCATTTGTCTTGCTTGTCACTGGTGTAGACTATGTTTTATTTCCTTGCTTAATAGCAACTGGAGCTTTTCTCACCCTGCTCCTGTCAGGGAGTCTTGGCTCTCCTCTTCCCAGTCACTTCTTAGCATTTGCATTCAGCCCTCAGGCTCTTCAAGTCCCCTCCTCCTGAATGGGTTTTCTCTGTGGGAGAGGGAAGATTTGTTGAAGTATTAACCTCAACCCCTCCCACCTTTTTTTTTTGTTAGGTGCCCTTAATAAAAGGTCTCACTTTTCTCATTGATGAACAAGTGGTAACTTCCACTTCACAATATGTTAGGGTTAAATAACATTTAGCACCTTCTTTTGACCTCATCTTTTAAAGTGACCTTGCCTCAAAACTTGCCTTAAATGGGACTTAGAAGAATAAGGAGTCTTTTTATTCTTCTTGTCTTTTTATTATATATACCTGATTCCACTGCAAATTCTTTTCTTGTTTTATGATCTTTTTCCTAGGTATGGAGACATGAGAAAGGAAATCGGCTTTAGAATCCGGGACATGTGGTACAACCTGGGTGAGTGTCAGCCCAGGTCCTGTGTGAAGGGCATCCGCTTGGTGAATTCCTTGTTATTTTAATTCCAGAAGCCCTGAGAATTATTTATCTCTTTGTCTGAAAGTGAAATCTGACTTGTGGGTTTCACACCCTCGTCTCTACTGGGACTTTGACAATGAACTGCCTCCTAGTTATGACACCCACCTATTTTCAGACTACCATATTTAGTCACTCACTTTTTAATTGAGTTAATTTACCCACATAAGCATATTTCTTTTGTAATGGACCCTATGGAGGAATCTTGAAACCCTTTACTTACAGTGAAATTAGCTCTTAATATTGCACTTATTTTTATTTCAGGCCCCCACAAGATGAAATTCATACCATCCATGGTGGGGTACATTTTGGAGGTCACACTGACCCCTGAAGTAGAGCTCCGGAAAGCCACCATCCCCATTTTTTTTGATATGATGCAGTGTGAGTTCAATTTCAGTGGAAATGGCAATTTCCACATGGTAAGAATGGTGGATCTGTAATCTTACTCATGCACATATAGTCCACTCTTACTTCTTTTCTGTCCATAAAGAAGCAGTTGTCTGAGTAATACAAGTCAGTGTATATCTGGAAACTCTTTTAATTGATTTTCATTCTGTAAAGCAATTAGAGGTAGAGTCAGATAGCCCCTAAAGGCCTATGGGCATCCTTTTTGCTGTACGCTTCCTACAGCCGCAGCCCATCTCTGGATAGTTAAAATTTGACATCGTTCCTTGTAGTCCTCTCTGTTACATTGCAGCTGAGGGAATAATGTTGAGGAAAACCTTCTGTAGTGTACCTGAGGGAATGATGCAGAGATTTCCAGTTTTAAGACCCCAGTTTGTCTGATAGATCTTGTCCATACCTCAGTTTTCTTGCCTATACAGCATATCAGTACTGTTGAGCTTTTTGCAGTTCAAAGCTCTGAAAAAGCAATTCTAATGCCCTGAAGTAGACCAAAACTAAAATAAAATAGAAATTTATAATCCTTAAATTATGTTTGTATGCATAGTTGAGACAAGAAAATAATTTTAATACATTAAGGTACTAAATGTAATTATGAGTAAGTAAAGTCAGTGTAGTTTCTAGACACCATCCACATTGCTGTGGGAATCATACCTCATGTCCCTTCCTTTTCATTAACATTGGTTGTTTTATTTCTATGGTGAATAGCAACCAGGATGTGTGTCTCTCTCTTTTTGAGACAGAGCACCCCGATAAAAATGGGGTGTCTGACTGTGGATCCTCACCCATGCACTTAAAAGGGATTAGAATGAGATTCAGTTGCAGGCACACACAATAAGATTAATAAAGGGTTTATTTACAAAAGGAGAGGAAATAAAAAGACAACTCAAGAGAAAAAAAAGAATAAATTGGTGAATGCGTCCTACCAGTTCTGCTGAGCTAGAATCCCAGTGGCGCACCAAAAACTCAGCAAACCGCCAAGAGCGAGAGAGAGAGTCCAAAGCCCACATGTCTAGTTAAATACCAAAACACCTTTGCTTAACTCCACCGTCAGTCCTCAGCATCCTTTCTTCGGTGATGATGGCATTCTGGGAATCATAGTCCTAGGTGTCCTGGATCTCTCTGGCTTGAGGTGGGGGTGGGGTCCCAGGACACACCCCTTTCCTGAGGACCACCCTCTTACGTTTTCCCTTCAGAAAGTTTATTCATCTCATCTTCTTTCAATGTATTTTTTTGTAAATTAAAAATATATTAAATTGTGAATTAATCATTTAATATATTTGAAAGTGTAATTTTTTCTGCAAATGTGAATCAAACCACAAAGACTAGTTTAGAAATTTCCGGTAGGACCTAAGGGCACAATTGATGGATGACAGGAAGTGTGATCTTTTGTGTATTTTGGGAAACAGTTCACAATTCAGTGAAGGAATTGAACCGAATCTAAAAGGTTGGCAGGTAATGTTCATGTCTTCCTTGAAGGATATGTTACTCTCCTTTGAAGTTGTCACTCTGCTTTCAGTTTGAGAATGAATTGATCACAAAGCTGGACCAAGAAGTAGAAGGGGGAAGAGGAGATGAACAATACAAAGTCCTTCTGGAAAAACTGTGAGTATTTCAGAATCCAAATATCACATTGATTGTACCATTTAGTGGTGGAGAAAAAAACAGGCTTCTGCCGTGTCATAGACCAGACCAGTGGTCCAGAATCACCAGGGTCAGCGACGAATGGGCGGCAGCTCATGGACCTGGTACCATCCGCTGCTAGTGCTGGGTCACCTCGCAGGCTCATCCTGGGAGAGCAAAGCAGATGGAGGTGAGGGGACGTGTGCAGAGTGGTGGCATTGTGCCCAGTATGTGAATTGCTCAACTTCAACAAAAGTGCTTACACCTCTAATTATGGCTCCAAAGCAACAATTTAAAGGAAAAAAAAAAAAAAAGGGTCCACTTTACATTTCAAAATATTTTATGCCTCTTGAGGACCTCTGAGAACACAGTTACATCTCCAGACAGGTTGGTCTTTGATCTTTTCACTGCTCTGCCCTTTCACACTCACCCCTCCCCAGCATACTTTTCATTCTTTTTGCTCACGTCACCACTGCTCCCCACCCACCCCTCCCACACTCAGAGATACTCACCTTTCACCCTCGTGCCTCCTGTTTCTCCTTGCACATCTGGAATTACGAAAGAGTGGTTTCAAATATAAAAAGTGTTTTGAAAGCACTCGGATGCTGGGGTTAGAGAGGGATGGTGCTTCAAATCCTGTTTCTCTACATGCTGGAAGTCTGACTTTGGACAGTGGGTTGACATAACATCACCTTTTTGTTCCCCACCGAAATGGGATCTTTGCTGCTTCTGTGGTGAGGGTTAAATGAGGAGCTCATGTCTGTTACAGGGCTCACGGTGAATCAGTGTTGACTGCTTGTGTTAATGGTCGTTACTCTTGGTGATTATCATCTGTAAATTGTGCCATCATCCAGGGTCGGACTCTCTTTGACCATAGCTGCTCTCAATGATTTGTTTCTGTGTTCTCAGAACATTTTATACTGACCCACCATACCATCAGCCGAGTATATGCCAGTTGTTTTGTTACTTGCCTGTTTGAAGGGAGTAGGGTTTAAATGGAGACATCAGGGCCTCCCTGGTGGCGCAGCGGGTTAAGTCTCAGCACTATGAAGCTGTCCGCAGCCACTGCAGCATGACTTCAGTACCCGGCCAGGGAGAGTCCCACGTGGCGCAGCAGACCTCTCCTGTCTCGCCGGCTTCTGCTCCCCACTCTGTCTCTGGTGAATCCTTTCACCCCCAACACCTCTGGCCTACCCCCAGTTTTTGTGTGCATAAGTAAATAAATCTTTAAAAAAAAAAATGGAGACATCGGGGTCTCCCTGGTGGCACAGCATTTAAGGGCTGCGCTGTGGAGCTGTCAGCAGCGGCAACATGAGCACAATGCCCCGGCTGGGGAGATTCCCACATGGCGCAGCAGACCTCTCCTGCCTCGCCCGCTGCGCCCCTCAGAAGTGTATTTCTGTCGATCTGCCTCTCCTGCTCCCCACTCTGTCTCTGGTGAACCCTCTCGCCGCTCCACGCCTCTGGCCTGTACCCCAGCTTGTATGCATAAATAAATAAATCTTTTTTAAAAAATGGAGCCATCAAAGATGATAGTTACAAATTCTACAACTAATTCTTGACATTAAAATCTTACATAGTTTTCTTCATCCCCTCCTGGATCCACTCACTCAGAAAATATACACAAATTCAGTGCCCGAGTTAGCCTAGACCAGACTAAATCCTTGGACGCATTTCTTTTTTTTTATTTTTCTTATTCCCCAAGTTTTCTTCCAATTGTCTGAACTAAGAGGTCCCTATAGAATCTTTATACTATGTATATCCAAAGGGAAGGAATTTAGACCAAAAGTTAGCCTTGATCTAACTTGCATACAACTGCATGTCTTTCCCGAAAGTAACATTTTTATCTGAGGCACCCATGTCTGAATGTTTACTGGGTTCCTCTTAGCTGGGCATCAGTCCTGGGTTTTCCAGAATGGCCACAGGATGCCCTACAGTGCAGTCCTTAGGGAGAATAGCGACATAGGAAAGCTGGTCTCCTTCAGCTTGACTGGGCAGAGAGCAGACACAGACCTTTTCAGCAAAGGTTTTCGTTTCTGTAGTACTGACAAAAAATAAATACAAATAGAAGCTCCAAGGAGGACACTGTGCTCTGAGATTCTAGTGCATCTGTGCTATACCCCAAAGAAAATGTAGAACTTGATGGGCCTCCCTAGTGGCACAGTGGTTAAGTGCTGCGCTGCGGCGCTGTCGGCAGCGACAACACGAGTTCAACGCCCAGCCGGGGAGATTCCCACATGGTGCAGCAGACCTCTTCTGCATCGCCCACTGCTCTCCTCACCAGTGTGTTTCCATAGCTCTGCCTGTTCTGCTCCCCACTCTGTCTCTGGTGAACCCTCTCGCCGCCCCACGCCTCTGGCTTGTACCCCAGCTTGTATGCATAAATAAATAAATCTTTAAAAAAAAAAAAAAGAACGTAGAACTTGAGTCACCAAAATGCAACAGAAGTGAAGGCCCTGGTGAGGATGGTGTTACCCAAAGCCTGTGTGTCCACTCGTCTGATGCTCCTTGCTGTGTAGACCTCAAGGGCTCCTCAGTGTCTGGAATGAAGTTATGACAGATGGGTATTTGTCTCTACCTCTGCCTCTCCAGGCTCCTGGAACACTGCCGGAAACACAAATACCTCTCCACTTCTGGAGAAATATTCGTACTCCTGGTTAGCAGCCTCCTAGAGAACCTCCTAGACTACAGGACCATTATCATGCACGACGAGAGCAAGGAAAACCGCATGAGCTGCACCGTTAACGTGCTGGTGCGTGCCAGTCCCTGGGGTAGTGGGAGGGCACTGCCAGGCCACCCCGCGCACAGCACCGCCCTAAGTCGGTCTCATAGACACAGCAGCACCCTGGGGAGCCCTTTATGGAGTCTGCCGCTGAGATAAATGGAACAACTGACTCAGGATGCAGAGATGCCAGCAGCCACTGGCTTTTGATAAAATTGGAAATGGGGATGGGACAGGCAGCATAAACTTAGGACTCTTCCTAAAGGCCATTCTCAACCAATCTCTCTTACCTTGGTTATTTGTGGCTGCTTAATTGTTGGAATTCCTGGGCACAGAAGAACTTGCGTGAGGACATACCCCGTCAGCTCAGCACTGGTGCCTGAATTCCCCACAGAGGTAGAGCCCTGTGGCCTGGACTTTCCCTGGACACGCACCTGTGACTACAGACCTCTGAGGTTTAGGCTTCCTTAGGATAATCTAGAAACCTCTTCCCATGCTTCCCAACTCCCTAAGAAACAGTATCAGGTGATTTGAGCAGCGGGCCATCTACACCCTTAAAAGATCTCCCTCACATGTCTTGGAAACATGGTTTTAAAAAGCAGTTCTTCAACTTCTTTTTAAACTGTCACTTCCTTTCCTTGATGAGGGGAAGAGTTGTGGTATTTGTTCAGAGGAAAGAGCAAACACTTCAGAAAAGTGACATTGGTGAAAAACAAAAGTCATGTTTTGGCCATTTTGTGACAGACTCATCAATAACCTTTGACTCACCCTTTGATTGTAACCTTCTTTTGTAGAATTTTTATAAAGAAAAGAAGAGAGAGGACATATTCATAAGGTAAGCTTGAAGAAAATTTCTGCTTTTGTAATTTTCTGTCATGGTTTTATTATTTATTTCATCAAGAAACAAATACTAACCCCAATACCATGCTTGTTGCTCTGAGATACTCCAGAAAGTATGTAATAGGCTACCTTCCCCTAAAAGGGGAACTCTGTAGGTAGATACACAGATAAGTACGGTCCAAGGGAGCACCTTGGGAGGATGGTGTCGAGATTCAAGGGGAGGGGAGAAGACAGGGCAGGGTGATCAGGCGGAGGAAGGGGGAAGGTCATGAAATTCTCTTCTATCAAGAAAGGTTAGGCCCTCCCTGGTGGCGCAAGGGGCTAAGTCTTCAGCACTATGAAGCTATCTGCAGCCACCGCAGCATGAGTTCAATCCCCGGCCAGGGAGCAACCCACATGGCACAGCAGACCTCTCCTGTCTCACCTGCTGCTCCCCTCAGCAGTGTGTTTCAGTAGATCTGCCTGTTCTGCTCCCCACTCTGTCTCTGGTGAATCCTCTTACCACCACCCCACCCCCGGCATCTCCCCCTAACTCTGGTATGCATATAAATAAATCTTAAAAAAAAATAAAAGATTGTTGTTTAAAAAAAAAAAAAGCAAAGAAAGAAAGGTTAGCCTGGGGTCTATGAAATACTGAGGCAAACTTGGACATAAACTCTATGTATGTTCTCAGAACAGATGCCCTAATTCTAATTAGCTCCCCACTCGGGGTCCATGACATAAAAAATTTAAATGCCACTGCCTTGGACAAAGAGCTCAAAGTAGAATAGATGGAGTAGGGAAGATATGCACAAAGCAGCACAAAGCTTCAAAGAACAGGAAGTCACACATTCCTTTTCCTGAGAGAAACAAGGGCTCAGACAGAGGCACAGAAGAGAGGACAGGAAGGCAGACTGAGATCTGGTTGTGGTTGTGGAATGAGCTGAAGGCCAGATCACTCCCATGCAAACAGCTCCCTTCTCTCCATCCCAGGTACTTGTACAAGCTGCGGGACTTGCACCGAGACTGTGAGAACTACACGGAAGCTGCCTATACACTTCTCTTACACGCTGAGCTTCTGCAGGTAGGGGGATTGGAGCGCTCATTTCAGTGGGTGGAAAACAGCACACTGTCAGCGGTCTTTTGGCACTAAATCCTGTACCGCTTTGTGCTTTTGATGGGAAAGATCATTTCTCAAGGGACATCCTTTCTTCAAGAATATCTTTATATGTGCTAAATAGGCACAGCTAATTCTCTAATCCAGGTTAAAAAAATGTCAGTAATTTATTTAAAAATTCTTAGGAACCAGAACTTGCAGACATCTAGTCATTGGCTCGCTAATTAAAAAAACAAAACATACATCAATGAAAAGATATAAATAGATTTGTATCACTGCAGAGAAATGAGTTGTAAATGAATGGAGTACCACAGGAATGTTTTCTATTCATAAATTCTCTCACTAAGTAAAATTATATTGTGCTACAAATAATAAGTACGCAGATACATCAAGGATCCCAAATAAGTATTTCTAGCTCTAAATATTCTTCTGACTTTAGGCTCATGTATAATGTGTGAACCACCACCATGGAGGCTGGTACCTCACTGGCCTGCAGCTGCCTGGAGGGTTTGGCCCTTCACCTCAACACTTGTTTCGTGGCTGGCCTGTCTGTGTGAATGAGATTTCATTTGTTTGATACATCAACTACAACACTATGAGTCAGTGAAAGATATACTCAGATATTTCTGTCACTTTTTGTGTCTGAATATCTGTTCCATTAATCTCCTTTGATTACCTTAATTAATAGATTTGTGGCCTTAATGTCTTCTCTTCCTTCTGTTGGTCTTCCAGTGGTCTGACAAGCCCTGTGACTCCCAGCTGCCTCAAAGGGCCAATTACAATGTTTCTACCCAGCAAGAGCTTAAAGAGAAGTTGTATCAAGAAATCATATCTTATTTTGACAAAGGCAAAGTGAGTGTTGGGCTGTGGGTCTTGTGATAGGACAAAGAGGAAAGTGACTGCAGCGCTGGCTGCGGTGCTGGGGCTGCCACGAGTGATCCCAGACCCACCATTCAGGGTGCGGTCTCTGGCCCGACGGGCCTTCCTTCTGGTGCCAGCACCAGTTCCCAGCCACCCACTCTTCTGACTAATTGACTGTAAACTTGGGAGGGTGTCCGAGGCCTCCTTCAGGTTTGACCGTATGCTCTAACAGCAAACAGAACTTGGTGAGATGCTGTATTCTGATAACAGCTTTATTATAAAGGATACAAATGAGAGCCAGCCAAGCGGAGGATCAGACATGGCAAGATTTAGGAGGGTCTGGACTCCAAAGTCTTCTGTGTCTTCTTCCCATAGACTTAGGACATACTATGCTTTTGACAAATTGATGTGTTCACCCACCAGGAAGCTCATTTAATCCTTGCTGTGCAGTTTTTATAGAGGTTTTATTACATAGGCTGATTGAATCATCAGTGGCATGATTAAACTCAATCCCCAGCCCCCCTTCCAACCATCCCATCACATCCCATCACATGGGTGGTGATTCTGGCATAACCAGCCCTCATCCTGAGACTGTCTAGGGACTGCCTTGTGTCACCTTTTCTAGGGCAAACTCAGGTGTGGGTAGTGCATAACAGACACTCTTGTGTCTGGAGAAATTACAAGGGTTCAGAAACTCCATCCCTGAAACTCAGGACCAAACTCTTTATTATACAACAGTGACTTATGGCTTATTCTTTTATTCCCCATGTATCTTTGAATTCTGGTGTTTTAGTGGGAGCAAAAGTGAATAGATATATCAGGTAAGAAAGGTAATAAATATCAGTTATCTTGAGAACACTTAAATCAGTGAAAACTGGAATTGGCAGACCTAAACCCGACTCTGCACAACCATAATTTCACCTCTTATGTAGTTGTTGCTGGGGCCAGGAGCTGGTCCCATCTTTTGGTATGTATTTTCAGAAGACTGTTGGCTAACACCAATTGCACATCCTACAACCAGGCTACTGTCTTTCTTTGTAGACTGTAAGGTAACATGCAAGTTAAATGCCTATGGGGGCAAGAAGGTAAAATGAACATATGAAGTGTACCAGGAAGTTGTAATCTGTGATCTGCTAGAGAAATCATGTCTGATTGGCTTTTAAATTTAAAATTAAAAAAAAAAATGAAATGAAAAGGTAGGGAGAGAAAGGAAAAAACTACTGTGCTCACCAAATAAAACACCCCAGATTCAGGTAGTTTCAGACACCTAGATAGTTCCTCTGGTTTCCCGCCACCATATCTGTTTTATCAGTGGAACGTGTTTGTTAATTAACAAATAAGCCAATAATCATCATGACAAAATAACTACCACCTATTTAGTGTGATTCCCAGACATTTTTCGTAATTTAATTCTTCCCATAACCCTACAGGTAGATAGCGCTGTCATACGTATTAAGTACTTGGGGCCCAGAGAACAAGTACATTGAGTTCGTCATTTTTGGTCTCTGCATTTCTTTATTTTCAAAATCATTGAGGATCTCAAGGAGAGCTTTTGTTCCTATGGGTTGTATCTTTTTATACTTGTAGGAATATTTTAAAATTTTAAATATTTTACTTGCTTTTTTATTCCAGTAATTAATTTATTACATATTAACAAATCATATTTCTTTTATGAAAAATTACTATTACTGTATTTTCCAAAGAATTTGTGTGAGTGGTATTATTTAACAATTTTTGTGAGTCTCTTGAATTTATAGATGGATTCTTAGAATCTGCTCCCGCATTTAATCGATCGTGATATCATGCATTCTGCAACCTTTGGGAAACTCCACTGTATGCGCAGGAGAGATGAATGTGGAGAAAGGCAAATAGTATTAGTTTTATAAAGAAGATAGTTTTGACCTCATGAGTCCCCTGAAAAGATCTTGGGGACTCTCAGAGTCCAGGGGCCACATGCTTACCTAGCACATGTTACCGTGCTAGGTAAACTCCCCGTCTCTTGCATAGTTGGCATTCGCTGAACTGAGGAGAGAGCTGGACCCCATTTCTGCTGCTACTGGCGTTCTGCACCAGACCTAGCCGATCTGACATGGTTTCCACAGGCGACATTTCAGAGCCTTTTCGGTGACCCAGTCTATGAAATTTCACAGGGGGCAAACTTGGCTGATGATGATTTTACCCTTGATCTTAGCCAAAAGGCCAAAAAGCAACCAGCTAATGATGATTTGAAAATATTTAATTTTCAAAATGTAAAAGACATAAATAACAATAAAAATATATATTATATTAAAAAAAAAGAAAATATTTAATTTTAAAATATTCCACAGCTGTTATGTGAACTTCACATACATTCCTTTAGCAGTCAGAAACAATGGCAGGAACATAGCATCCTGTTAACAAGAATTAAGCAGGAAATGACCAGATACTGTATTTTAATAGCACCTATCTAAGAAATCTTATAAATTACCAAAGTGATTAGCAGGCTCAGTCTTAGGTGCAGCCTCAGACACAGATTGTGTACCAGGCTGTAATTACACCATCACACATGCGGGAAGGTATTACCCCGAACTCTGCTTGACTAAGTAGATAGTTTCGTTGAAACAGAAAATTAGTGCCCTAAATTCAAAATACAGTTTCTTAAATTCCAAATAACAGTACTATTAGCCTCTGTTCTGTTCCCTTACCCCAAACAGCCTAACTGCAAACACACATTTACATACCCCAGGACCAGAACTAGAGCCCACACAAACTTTATCTCTGTTTTTAGTGTTTTGCCCTTGAAACTGTGCTTTGATTTGGGACACTCAGTGTTCTTTATGTTCTTATAAACAGATTTACCAAAGATGCCCCCTAACAAAGCAGCCACTGTATAGTGGTTTATAATGTCAGAAAGAGAATTAGTTGATTCCAGAGATGAAACTGGCTGGGAATATTTATAGCAGCTCAACCCCCAGACACTTTGCTCCTCACCAGGGACTCTCAAATGGCTTTTGCTGGTGGGTGAGCGACTGCTTTGTTCTTTGCTTTTAACCTGACTTATCTTTCTCTAAAGATGTGGGAGAAGGCGATCAAACTTAGCAAAGAGTTGGCTGAGACTTATGAGAGCAAAGTGTTTGACTACGAGGGCCTTGGCAATCTGCTGGTGAGTCTGGGTCGGAATTCCTCACACCACCAACAGCCTCGCTACCACCGGTGAACATGAAGCTGTTTCTGTGACCTTTGGAAAGTCAGGATAAATTTTGTCATTTACAGTGGACACAGAAACCTTGTGGCAGGAAAGGTGAAATAGATGAGGTCCCAAAGCCGTTCGCGGCGCCACACCGGGCTCCCCTCGGCAGCGCGCTCCTGTCTGCATGCTCGCGCCTTCTCTGTGCCTCTGTTTCTCTCTGCCCCCTCCACATTCCCGGCCTCTCTACTCTTTACCTCTCAACTACTCTGCCTTCTGTGAACACCATCCATGTTTTAGATGATTTCTGACATCTTCTGTCCATCCAAATTACTTGTTCTGCGGCCCGTGTCCTCAGAACCATGCTAGATGAACAAATGGCTCACCTTTAAGCCTTGTTTAATTTTTTAAAGAGTCCCACTTTGCACATTTGTCTTGTTGGGAAATAATGCAACCCCCAGAGTGCTCTACTTTTACCATCCCCCAACTTCTGTATTACACCTGCTATAGGCTCAGGCCAACTATTTTCGAAAACAAAGCAAAACAAAAATAGCCTTGCAAATGCCCGGTTGTACGTAAGCACAGTATTTCATTTGAGGAGTCAAAAAAGGTAGGGTCACCTACTGTCATGTAATATTACTTTATTTGGGGAGATGGTATGTCAAGGTCACCTTGAAAACAATTTGCATGTAATGTACCAGCTCCTGCTGTCACAAAAGAATAGCTCATTAGTTGCATAAAGTAAATCGAGCTGAGCTGTTAGTCATATACATGTTACCTTCGTAAGGAAACAGTACTGCAATAGAAACTTGCACCTAGACCAGGCGGGAATAGTCCTGCTCGCCTTTGTGGGCGGGAGGGACGTGGGCATCCCCCAGAGGACTCTGGTCTGCCGCCTGTTTCACTTTCCTTAAGACTGACTCTGAGCCTTGTCTGGGAAGCCTCTCCCATGTGAAAAATTCAAGACAGGATGGTATCAAATATTGAGAAACAGTCCGTTGCTTCTACCTTCTGGGTACTTGTAACTGAACGTAGGACTTTAATCCAGATCACCTGCAGCAAGTGGAAGGTTCCTTATGTTCTTTTCTGTCTCTGGTTACGTATAGCCACCCTCTGTGAACCTCAGAAAGTGCTTCTTAACCTTCTAGGGCGCCTGAGCCCCTTTCAAGAAACCGGTGAAGTATGAGCACTGCCCCCTCCACAGAACACCTGCATCTTTCCGTGCACAGCTTCAGGGGTTCCCAGGTCCTCCAAAGCCCAATCTTGGATCCCAAGTCCAAAAGCTCTGCCTCAAGAGAAGGCTAACTCTATGACAACAAGGTGTTTTCCAAAGACCTTTCACTTCTCTGTGTTAAGTGGGAAACAACAAAGCAAATAATCTGATTTTTTTCCTCCAATAGCATCTTTGTAACCTTTCTTGTAACCTCCTTTGTTTTATCTTCCAGAAAAAAAGAGCCTCGTTTTATGAGAATATCATTAAGGCAATGAGGCCTCAGCCTGAATACTTTGCTGTCGGATACTACGGACAGGGCTTTCCTTCTTTTCTGCGGGTAAGAAGCCCCAGGGTGGTCTCCACAGCCATTAAGCTGCGGAGTCTGAAGGAGGGAAGGTCTTCACCTCTTTTCCAGATGGGCCTAGTGTGTTAGTAGCTGCTGAGCTGTGTTCGCACTGTGGGAGGTCGCGAAGGGAAACCACTTCCTGAGCGGCCGCCTCTTCACCCCACACCGAGGCTGCCTCTGCTCTTCTGGCAGCTCTTTTGTTGAATGACTTTTCCCAGGTGGAATGAAAAGGGAAAAACAGAACCATCCTCTCCACTGGTCTGCTGCCACAGGTCAGGCTGGGGAGAGTGTGCACTGATATATTTAGTTTTTTATTTCCAGCCAGAGCTAGTTTGAAAGCAAATATCCCAAGGACAAGACTACAAAAGTTCACAAAAATAAATAAAAAATTTGTTGTAATGGTGAAAGGACCATGTTTTCTTTCCTTCAGTTTTCTCTAATACTGATTTTACAAGCTAAAATATAAAAATACCTCCTATTTCCTACCACAAAAAAAGCGTCTTAGAATTGAACTATGTTTGAAAGCAGTTATTACTTATCTTCCTTCCCCTAATTAACAAAACAAGTGGGGAAAACCAATTCCTTGTTCAATCATTCATTCATTCGTTCGATAACTTAATTCTGCAGACACATACTAGTCGTTTGAGATACAAGTGCTAATTGTAATGAGACAAGGTCCGTACCCTCGTAGACTTTATACCCTAGTAGGTGAGATGTGAATTAAATAGTCACAAAAACAAATGTATACTTGAAACAGAACAGGTAATATATTCTGTATTGTAAGAGTTGGTTAAGCAATGAGTATTCACCCAAGTGAAATAAAAACCTGTATGCAAATCTTGTATGCGAGCGTTTTAACATCTTTATTCATATTCATCAAAGCTTACACACTACCGGTCTTTCTCAACAGGTGATGGTACAAACAAACTGTGATGTAGCATAGACTGGAATATTACAGAGAAACAGAAAGGAATGAATTCCTGTCCAACCCTGTGGGTGAATCTCAGATGCCTTGTGCTTAATGAAAGAAGATAGATTTCAAAGACTTCATTCACTGACTGTATTTATATAACACTCTGGCCAAGCCAACACTTGCTTGAGGGGCAGAGAAAGGATCTGTGGTTCTCCGGCTGGAGGAAGGGGTGGGCTACTAAGAATCATGGGAAACATTCAGTGGCGATGAAACCTTTTTGTGTCGTGTTGCAGTCCTGGCTACACTGACCAAAACTCACGGACTCTTACCCTAAATAGGGAAAGTTTTTCTGTATGTAAGTTTTCCCTGAATGTTCTAACAGTCAGGATAGACTTAACCATTTGAAAGGTGATCTGGGAGTTAAGGAGGTAAAAGGGGAAGGAAGGTGCATTCTTGGCAGAGGAAAGTGCAGGCAGAGGCTGTCAACACCAAGAAACGGGTGTGGTGGGAATGGAGGGAGCTGGGGTGAGCGGGCAGGTGAGGCAGGAAGCGTGTGAAGAGCATGAAGAGCCTTGGGGTCACGTGGGGCATTTCGTCTGCATCCTGAGAGCAACAGGGGCCACCACACACCTTTCGTGTTGGCCAGGTCACGTGGCTTTGGGACAGAGAGTGAGCGGGAACTGTAGAGCTAAGCCACCAGAGGCGCTGCAGGTGTTCGGGCCAGAGAGGACGACTGGGGAGGGCAGGTGGTTTACAGAGAAGTGGAAACAGTGATGGAGATGAGCTGTTTGATGGTGGATGGGAGATGTGGCTGAGGAAAAGGGTGTCAAGAATGATTCCTAGGTTTCTGGCCTGCATAGTTGAGAAAGAGGTGATACCATCCACCAAGGGGGCAGATTTGAAAACAAACCAAAATCCTGAAAATTATGGATCTTCTATCCTAACTAGACCAAAAAACAAAGAAAAAGAGTAAAGTGTTTAGTGTGTCAGATGACCCAGAACAACACCTACAGGATAGGCGCAAGTCAATAAGCGCCAGGGAGAAAAGGAGAAAGGTGAATGGAGAGGCAAGCACCTGGGTGGTTTGCAATTTTAAATCAATGGACTCCTTTACTAAGAAAGGGATATCTGAGCCCAAACCTGAAGGAAGTGAAGGAATGAGCGAGGGAGCTATTAGGATGAGCAAGGGTATCGGTAAGAACAGCAGATCAGAGGCCGCAAGGCTGGAGAGAGGCATGGACATGAGTAAAAAGGGGACAGAGGGCATTGCGATCTTCATACGTAGTTGGTCAGAGTTTGCTTTTGGACATACTTCACGTGAAACGAATTTGGAACATCCAAAAAATGTAGGTCAGCATTTGATATATGGATCTGGAACTCAAAGGAAGGTTCTCGGATGGATAGAAATGTTGATGAGTCATTAATATGCAGTAAAATGGTGGTTTTGGTTTTCTAACCTGGAGCTTCGAGAAATAATGCCCACATCAAGGACTGTTTGAGAATTAAATATATGGCATAGACTTTATATTCTCTATAAAGTAGTTTGTAGCTGTTATGTGTTGTCAGAGTCTACTTCAAACATAAAATTTGGAACTTAAATGCCTCTCCATGCTAGAGACTGTTCCCCCAGATTCAGGATCTTCTTCCCCACCCCCAGGCAGGGCTCCCCTTCCCTCTTTCTGGCAATGACCCACTTTTCTTCCTGTTCAAAGCTGCTAAACTCAGAGTAATTGTTGACTCCTGTCTCCTTTCCCTTCTGCCAATGCCACATCCTGTAGCTTCTCCTCTCCCCTCAGCTCTTTCTGCCCAGATTTTACAGTTGGACACGTACTCGCCTGTCATATTACGTGTCTACACTACTGCTTCCTTCAAGCCGCTCCCTCCTTCTAGAAGCGCTGCGAATTCCCTGCAGCCTATCATTTTCTGGCTCATTCTCTCAGCCCAAGGTTCTTCCTTCATCCTAACTCCATACTTTCTGCCCTTGAACCTTATCCTTTCCCCTTCCCATGCCTGGCTGTCCTCACCGTCTCTCCATCTGCCCGTCTGTCCGTCTAGTCCCAGTCACACCTGTGTGTTCCTTGAAGCCGCTCTCTCTCCAGTTGAGCTCACTCGTGATGAGCTTCTGGCTCCCAGTTCCCCTCAAAGCCACTGTCTGTCTTATATACAGTCATGTCTTCCTACCCTCTGACCCTGCCTGCCACAGTGTCGCCTGAATGCTGGAATTCCCCAGTATGTGTGACAGTCACCTAAGTCTTTCTGAGTTCGGAAAAATATTCCAATATATATAGCCATTTTCATTGCCTTCAGTATTTGGCTGAGAAGGTCTACTACTTATACTTTAAGATTATCTTGTTTGCTTGTTTGTTTTTTATTTCTCTTCACGAGGAGGCAAGTTTCCTGACAGCAAGGCTACCATTCTATCCTGAGAGTCTAGTCTGTTTACTCCATCCATATTTGTTACATGAATAACATGTGGTTCATAAAAACATTTTACAGGGCAACATGGGCCCAAGTGTTCATTAAAAATACATCTTGTATCTGAGTGGCCAGCAGATAAGCAGAACCCTCCAAACCCTGCTAGGAATTAACTTGACTGGCGGCAGCAGCTACGCCCACACCTAGAAGAGTTCTTTTAAAAAATCCAATTTTACTAGTTTTATAAAAAGAAAAGAAACTGCAGTTAGAAATGGAGACAAGTGTTTAGCACAGTTATTTTCTATGAGACTTTGATGTTGCTGTTCTTTGTGTTTTGAGACTGGCCGGGGCTGCTGGGGCTTCCTCCCAGCCTCATCCCTGTCCTTTGCCTCTGATGATCAGGTGTGTTGTGCTGACTCCTCCTGTTTCTGTGTTCTCGAAGGCAGTGCTTCAAAGTGCTGTCCGCAAACCATTGCTGGATCAGGATGAGATGAGACACTTGTACCTGAATGTAAATGAATGTTCCTCCTTCCCTCGTTGAGAATGGTTTGCTCTGAAAAAGGCAGTTAAATGAACAGCCCAAGTGGTGAGGTCACAGCGCTCCCTGAGAGCACAAGCTCTGTGTTTCCTTGAGGTCAGCGTAGACGGTTTGCAGGCCTGTGGCAGGCACGCTGGGGTGTGGTCCGCACTATGAGAAGCACCACTCCAAGTTGGTTTTTATGCTCATGACTTAACTGTAAAACACGTGAGCTCTTGTCAGCAGTGGCGGTTGCTGTGGGGCACGTGGTGGGTGTTCAGGGAGGACTTGACGATGGATTGCACTTTGGCTGGGGACTAAATGCCTTGCCTAGCATCAGAATCTCTGGTTGCCCTTCACTCTATTTATGTAATTACCTGTTTTGCAGAATAAAATCTTCATTTACCGGGGGAAGGAGTATGAGCGGCGAGAAGACTTCAGCCTGAGGTTGCTGACCCAATTCCCCAACGCGGAGAAGATGACTAGCACCACACCCCCAGGAGAGGAAATCAAGGCCTCCCCAAAGCAGTGTATCCTTGCCAAGGGGAGGCATGACCCAGAGGCTCTTCAGCCTGGTCAGCGTCTGCCCAGCTTCCCTGGTAGTTATGTTTATTGGAGAGGACTATTCAGGACATCTGCTGCAGTACCCCGCTATGGTGCTGGAGAAACAGTCCCCAAAGATAGACTTCCTACCGCGGGTTATGGAGTGTAGCTATTTCCAAAAGTGACTGAAAGAAAATATTTCAGGCAGGTTCTAATCACCCGTTTCTAATCATCCTGATATTTTGTTGATGTGTTTTCCTGGGCCAGGTTGCTTGCAGGTATCTGACCAAAAAACACCTGTGGGTTAATTTTTCGATAAGGCATCTTGGCGATGCAAAAGGGAGTTCCATTTTCATTGCAATTCTTGCATTTGGTAGAAAGGAATGATCGACACAAGTTCCATCTCCATCTACAAAGCCGGAGGAACAGGTGTCTGCTTGTGACAGCTTCAAGTCTCAGCCCTTTCCCCTCCTTAACCAGCAGCTCAGACATGCAGTGTTTCACCGTGAAGCCAGTCATGAGCCTGCCGCCCAACTACAAAGATAAACCAGTTCCAGAGCAGATCTTAAAGTAAGTGGGCCTTTTTGTTTTGACTTTTTTTTTAAACATTTTTGTCTCTCGCTTTATTGAAAAGTACATCAAAACCAAGGCCTTAGATTCATTCCCATTTGGAAGACCTTCCTTAGTCCACTCTGGTGCTCTCCCAGAACACCACAGACTAATGACTGACAAACAACAGACATTTGTTCTCACATCTCTGGAAGCCGGAAGTCCAAGCTCAAGAGACCGGCAACTCCAGTGTCTGGAGGCAGCTTCCCCGTTCATAGACGGCACCTTTGCATTGTGACCTTGTATCGTGGAAGGGACAAGGGAGCCCTCTGGTGTGTCTTTTTTAGAAGAACAAATTCCGTTCATGAGGGCTCCCCTGTCGTCACCTCTTAGAGCCCAGCTCCTAACACCATCCCACTGGGCATTAGCGTTTGAACAGATGAACTGCTGAGTGGACACGGACATTCAGACCATAATAACTGTCCATTCCATTTTCGGCATAAGCGCTTCGTACTCAGAGGGCTTTGAGCGCTTTTGGCAGAGGGAGGCAAGTTGGGAATTTCACACTTAGGTTTTGGATCTCTGGCTATTATTCCACTCAGAAGCATTCACTGAATAGGACTGACCGCTCCCTGCCTGCTGCCGGTTCCCCGGCAGTAGAAAGCCTAATTCCTTCTCCTGAGAAGCTGCTGCGACGCTACTAGGATTGACAGAACTGTTATAAAACTATACAAGTGCAATCACAAATGTGGACATAAATATTATACCCGTTGAAATTGTGAGCTGTGAAATAACAAAATTAAACTAACGTGCATGAAGTCAGATTGCGCACTGCCTCCAGCCTTTATTGTGGAGACTGTCAGTTTTGACATAGCTCAGTGGATCTGACTCAGACTGTGTAAGAGGTATTGCAGGTTTTGTTGAAGTCATATCGAGGAGTGCTGGTTCTAAAAGAGAAACTGCAGCGTGTGGCTGTGTCTTTCCCAGTTACTACAGAGCCAATGAAGTACAGCAGTTCAGCTATTCCCGGCCATTCCGGAAAGGAGAAAAGGACCCAGACAACGAGTTTGCCGTGAGTCCTCGAGGCCCTTGGGTCCTGTAAAATAAGGTGAAATTGACATCTAGACTGGAGGCCTTTCGCCTCACCGCAGAAAAGAGCAGAAAGCTGGCGGCCACGGGAGAGAGATTACATGCTGATTACCCGGACAGCAGACTGTGATTTCAGTGGAAAACTCTAGATTGCAAATCTGGAAACTAGACAATACCTCTAGCCTGCTGCCAGTGTGACCTTGAGCCAGGCCCATCTCTCTGCTCTTCACATTTACACTTAGAGGGTGAAAGGACCCAAATAGATGATCCCTTGCAGCTTTAAGCTTCCAGAATCCTTATATGTTTAGAGAAAATTGGGTCTGTTCCCGTAGGAATCATTTGAGAATGGAAGCTCAGCTGTACTAGGGTTTTTGCTGTTTTACCTGAAAACTGACCAACATTTTCTATCTTCCTTCTGCCAGACCATGTGGATCGAAAGGACCACATATACAACCGCATACACCTTTCCTGGGATCCTCAAGTGGTTTGAAGTCAAACAGATTTCAACAGTGAGTCATTTGAAATTGGAACTGAAAAAAAATTTGTGGCCAAATATAATAACAGCCTTTGTTAAATCTCCCTGCCTGTTCACACTAGCTGGCCAGCCTCCTCGGGCTAACTTCGTTTTCCAAAAGAGAAATAAAGACACACTTGTGTGCTAGAACTCCTTTGTAAAACTGATGTGACAACACCAGCCCTAAAGGTCCCTCAGAGTCAAAGCCTCTTTCACGACCCAATGAGTGTTGTCCCCCGTGGAGCCTGCCAGGGCCCAGAGACATTTTTGAGTGACTCCTTTGAGGTTCCCGTCAATCACATTCTTCTCTCCCAGAATCTTTCCTCTATTATGCTCAGCTTTTGACATCACCAGTCACCCTGGACTCTTCCATCTTCATCACCCAAAACCCTGTCCATTTTATCATTTTAATATTTACTAAAATCTGTCTTCTTCATTTCCAGCCTTCCTACTTCTCTTTCTGGTGCCTCTTTCTACCAGGCTAACACCATTCAAAATGGTGCTTGTCCTTCTCAGGCCCCCTTCCCTCGCTGCCTCAGGGTGTGAATTCTGTGGGATACACACAACCACGTTCTCTCTGTGCTCTAAACCCTTCCTTTGCTCCCCACGCCTAGGGTCCCCACGCTCCCTTGCAGACACTGCAGTGTCCTTGCGACCCAGCCCTTCCTCCTCATCTTCTGTGGAATCTGCTGGAACGAAAATGCTTGTTCCATGCTATTTCAGCTGTCCTTGACACTGGGTCATTTTTTCTGCCTTAAATGTCCTCTCACCACCACACAGAATAAGTCCTGTCCAGATTCATTTTAGACACCAACTTCCCCAGGAAGTCACCCCTGAAATTCACCAGCTGGGTTCAGTGCCTTTTCTTTATGGCCTTTGGTGACTTGGGCTTACTTCTAAGGCATTAAATGCCATATCTCCATGTCTTGAGACCCCACTAAAACCATAAATTCTTCCAGGCCATGGTTTATGGGCTCATCATGTTTGAAACCTTGGCACACAACAGTACTCTGATAAGACAGCTGTTCAGGAATATTTCATGAACAAGTGTGAACTGAACTTCCAGTGTTCCACACCGTCCGTGATAAGTTATTATTCTTCAAGTCAAGTATAAGTGAGATTTTCAAACCAGCACTTATAGATGAAGCTTGGAATGTCACGCCAGCTGTTAATGGGTAAAATAAAGAGGTGATGGGTTTTTTTGAAACCTGTTTTGAAAAGATTTCCACAGAAGGACACCACTCGCTCACTCCATATTACATCTCACTCACTTCATTTTCATCCAAAATTCAGCCTATTATGATCCATCCTATTATTTCTTACTTCTGTTAAACACAAGACCCATGCTGAAGTGACCTGTGTATCATCTGACTGAACAGCTTTCAGAATCACTTTCTTCTCAGGGAAGAAGCATCAGTCTCTCACCAGTGAATGTTGCTCTGGTGCAGAAGTATTTCCAATTAGAGACTTCTTGTTCTATTGTTACTGAGCTCCTCAAAATGAACTGAGGAAGTTTTGCACAAGAAATCATCATTCTGGCTCCATTTTTTTCTTTCTCAATATTTTGAGAGAGACTTTGCCCCAAGCAATATTAGTACTATAACTCCAGTTTTTAACATCATTGTACTTTCTCTGGAGACTTTAAATAGCTTATTTTGCAATTTACCAACATCAGCTCACAGAAGTGTGGTGTCCTTGAAAGTAATCCTGACAAGCACAGTCACTCTGTAGGTTGGGGGGGGGGGTGTTTTATGCCTTTGGAGGAGAATACCAGGCGTGTTTCAGTCTTTGCCGTGGGGTCCGCTAAGTGCCCTTCTCACGTGCTGTTGTGCTCTGTCGCAGGAGGAAATCAGTCCTCTGGAGAATGCCATAGAGACCATGGAGCTCACCAACGAGAGGATCAGCAACTGCGTGCAGCAGCACACCTGGGACCGCTCCCTCCCCGTGCACCCCCTCTCCATGCTGCTCAGTGGCATCATCGACCCTGCTGTGATGGGGGGGTACTCCAACTATGAAAAGGTGGGTGCAGGCTGGCTTCCCCCCAGGACTCTAAGCCCCGTGGGTCTCGGCACCTCCCACTGTGGCCTGGTGCTGCTGGTGGATTTGTCTGTCACACCTTCTCTGAGAGATTTTTATTCTCTTTTTGAATGGGGAGATGAGATGAATGAAAAGCTTACAACTTCTAGAGACCCTCAATCACCCAGCCGCTGTCTGGTAGAGTCACCCCAGTATAATTGAAAGGTCAACCTGATAAACCTGAGGTTGACACCCCACTGTTGCCTCTCCCATTCTCTCCCTGGGAGGTGGAAGCTTACAAGCGGACATTGAGGGTGCTCTGGAATCAGGCCACGTCTGTGGGGAAGGCAGAGTCGCGTTCTAGCAAAGTTAGCTTCGAGAAGCCCTCACTCGACATGGTGTGCCACGGCTATATGGACAGAGTAGGCCCTGGTACTACAGTTAAATGTGTTCAACTAAGTCTCACTGTCCATTTTTCTGGAGAAACATGACAGGGGTGCTCAGTGCATGTGAAACCATTGCACAGGGTTTGGACAAGACACCATCTTAGAAGGGGGCCATGCATTCAATGGGTAGGATTCAGTTAAGTATAATTAACAGAGGCAAGATTTTTAATTATTCTGTATACCTTTATGGCCAAGTAACTTTGGGGTTCTCTTGAATATAAATTTGACAGTTACACCCTGTGGGCTAGCCTGGGGAGTGAGTGGGAAGGAGAAGAATGGGAAGGCGAGCGGAATCAGTGGGCTGACTCTTGCTTCGATCAAGCACAATGTCCCAGCAAGCCCAGGGGCTCACCCCTCTGCAGCCTGACTTCCACTGACCGCTCTGTGCTCCCGGGCCACATGCTCAACCTCTCTGAGCCCCTAGCCTTTAGATCTGAAAACACTGCACGGGTTCTAATGCTCAGTCACATGTCTCCTGCTTTCAGGCTTTTTTTACAGAAAAATACTTGCAGGAGCATCCTGAAGATCAGGAGAAGATTGAGCTGCTAAAGCAACTGATTGCTTTACAGGTGTGCCTTGGGCAGGGGTGGGGCAGACGGGTCTCCACATTGGGGGCTGCAGCACCGGACACCAGGCCTTCCCTAGGGTATAATCTCCAAGCCCACTTTCTTTTGCTCCATAAAGAAACACAACCTATATTTCTTTGTTTGGCCTGGTGACCTACAAGAGGTGCCATCCAGGGTCCCAGCTGGTTTCCCAGCCCGTGTTTCCCGCTGAGAAACATTGCGGTTTCCCACTGGCGCCTTGGCCTCAGTTTTCCTCTCGCGCTTTTGTGAACAATGGGAGAAAGTGCAGCCAGTAGTTCAGGCTTTGGCTGAAACCATCTATTGCTCTTCCACACAAGCTGCGCCCCCCCCACCCTCCCCCCCACCTCCCCCCCACACACACACCCTGGCCTCGCAAGGGGATTTGTCTTGTCTGTTGGCCTTGCCAGTGTGAGGCCTGCTTGTGCAAATTCTTTGCCTCACTAACCTGAGGGCCTCCTGCTCCCAAGCCCGGCATTGAGGAGTAGCATCTCCGAGCCTCGGTCTGCCAGTTTACTTTCCCAAACCCCAAATCTGAATTACCCCTCTTCCTAAATCTTATTTCATGTCCCTTTTTACAGATGCCTTTGCTCTCAGAGGGAATCCGCATCCATGGAGAGAAGCTGACAGAGCAGCTAAAGCCGCTGCACGACAGGTTGTCTTCCTGCTTCCGGGAACTCAAGGAGAAAGTCGAAAAGCTCTATGGGGTTATAACACTGGTAGGCCTTCTCTACTTTCTGTTACCTTTGATGCTCTTGGTTCATTCTGCAGATGCCAAATGAGTCATGGTAGCATAGGCATGGCATGAAAATCGGGGGCAGGTCAGAGAAAGCTAGTCTGCATTTGACCCTTTACTGCCATTTTGCTGGATAGGGGTTCTCAAACTTGACCCAGCCTCAGAACCACCTAGAAAGCCTGGACAAGACAGATTGCTAGGCCACAACCCCAGAACACTTGATTCACTAGGTCTGGGATGGGGCTCAAGAATTTGCATTTCTAAGTGCTCCCAGGAAGCACTGATGCGGGTTCTGGGGACCACACTGTAAGAACCCACCACTCGCTAGAAGGGAGGGCTTTCTAATCCCAGACACTAGTATTTCTGTCCTGTCCAGCCCCATTCTTTTTTTCCCCCTTGGGGTGGAAAATGACTTTTTTAAAAAAAAATAATTTCCTGAAAGAACCCCAATTCTAAAATTTTTCCAAATCTTTTATTTTGTTATTTTGATGAAAACTTTACTCTTTTCACACCTGTGAAGGAGAGAAGGAATTGTTAGAGACACTTTGCAATGCATATTGCTGACTTCATGATTTTTTTTGACAGCTTTAACACATTTCTCAGAGTTACAGTTTTTTTTCCTCCTGAGAAGTCGGGTGGTAGAGTACCCATGCCAGCCTCTTCTCTCCAAAAGTTGGTTGTAGGCTTGGTTCCAGCTCTATTTATCTGCTCCTTCACCTGCCTCTCTCTAACTGTTTTGTGTTTCGGTCCTTGTTTTTCAAATTCTCTATCCTCAGTTCTAAGCTCTGAACTACTTTTCTGTACTCTTCTCCCTACCCATACTTCCATCTCCGCTCCCTTTTTTTTTTTCAGAGTATCTTTTTGATTATTTCTTTCCCTTGCCTGAGAGTTCCTTCATGTCTTCCTAAGAATTTGTCTCCTATCTTACTGCCAGTAAAGGCCTTTCTTGTAGGAACATTGGACTCCATCACAAAGACTGTCACTTTGACCCAATGAGTTTAGCTGTTAGTAGAATGAGGCAAATCTTAGCATGTAAATCTGATATGGTGTCATATGAGGATAATCAATTCTTTTGGTGGCATCTTTTATGAGAGTAGGTCAGTGCTCCTTTATTCCCTAAGATTCAACAGGTTGAGTTTCATATCTGTAACTTCACTCTAAAAATTCTTCTCTTAGGCCAACATTCCATTTTTTACACAACTGAGAGAAGCTAAACCAGAGAAGTAAAGGTTTTTTTGTTATTTTATTGGTGGATAATGCACATCTTTTTCCTCTCTCATATGTCTGACGGTAACTAATGATGCATTTTTCCTTAATCTTAGAAACAAAGTAGTTTTAACTTTAAGTTGTATTTATAACTGAGAAAATCGGTCTCTAAGGTATTTAACCACTGAGGCAGCACAGGTACCAACCAATTATATTGCCGGCCAATATAAATAGGCCTTTGCCACAGACAGAGGGGGAGGGGCACTGCACCAGTTTGAAAGGGCTGAGCCCCAACCCAGTTGACCAGCAGCATCGTGTCTTCTTCAGCCACCCAACCTGACTGAGAGGAAGCAGAGCCGCGCAGGGTCCGTGGTGCTGCCCTACATCATGTCATCCACTCTGCGGAGATTGTCCATCACCTCAGTGACTTCCTCTGTGGTTTCCACCTCCTCAAACTCATCGGATAATGCTCCCTCCAGACCAGGATCTGATGGGTAAGAGTTTGATCTTCAGCCTCCAGGAGGGGCGGGGTGACGCCTAACTGAGGCTTTTGCTTTTGGCCACTACAGTGGAACGTGGTCACCGTGACACATCGTTGCCTTCAGGGACAGAATTCAGGGTGGTGGGTTATTAGCATTTCGTTTATTCTCATGAATCTTCCTCACAAGGAATATTTTTACTTACATAATGATGACAACAATTATGAAAAATGTAAAAAACCTCACCCATAATCCACGTCCACCCTATCACATACCAATTTAATATTCTGTGTTAATTTCTAATTATTGCTTGATTTTTTTTCATCATCTCAATTGTCAGTTCTCCCACCATTGAGCAGACCATTTAATGAACAAATCTTTCCTCTACTGATTTGAAAAGGTTCAACCTTGTAAAAATTAAATTGCTTAAAAATTAAATTGTTTTTTAATCTGTTCACGAACTTTTCCCCACTTCCTTGGTGGACCTGTGTGTTCATACTCTAGTACATGCAGTTTGAATTACTGTAGGCTTGACAGGTTTTTAATTCTTTATAATCCTTTTCAAATGTATCTGACTATTTTTACATATTGTTCACTTTCAAATTAACTTGTCTAAAAAGATTTTTTTTTTTTTGTCAAAAAACTTGCGGTTTTTTTGGAATCCTGTTTGTGGGGTAACTCTAGGAAGCTAGAGTTAACGTTGAGCTTCCTTACAAAACATGAAATGCTTTTACATATGTTCAAATTTAAAATGTTTTAAAGGTGTGAATTTATAATTGTGTTATTTCTCTTTAAGTATAATATATTTACACAATATTTTACCAATTGTAAAATTAATGTATGTACGTGTAGGAACTTTTCAAAGTACTAAAAACTTTTAAAAGAGAAAAAGGCTTATAACGACATCACTCAGAGATAAACACTGTTAAAGTTTAGTTATATATTACATGTCTATGTATCAGTATATACACATGCATTGCATAGAAGTAGAAAAGCATTGCATATGTCATTTTTTGGATCTACTACTTACTATACAGGATGAAGATTAACATCATTCTTTTATTATGAGATATACGTCAAGACAGTTAACTATTCCTAAATTCAAAATTCCATATTATAGTAATCACATCATGAAAACAAGCTGCCCAGATGGCCCCTACCTGGAAATCAAATGTTTAGTGTTCCTTAAATTATTTATCCTTCCTTTTCCATTGACATAGATATCTTTACATAATTGCAACTATAACACCTATAGTTTAGTGATAGGCTTTTCTACCTTTTTACTATAAGTAAATCCCATGTTGCTGAATAATCTTTAATGTCAATTCTTATGCAGTCAAATAAAGAAACTGAGAATGAAAAGATTATCTGCCCAGGGTCACCCAACAAGTAAGGGTAGGCAGGATTTGGATACATGCTGTCTGGCTCCCAAGTGTGTGCTGACTACATAAAGCACCTGTTTATTTTTACTGTGAATTCTCTGTAAGTTTAAGACTTTCTTTTACTGGGATAGAATAAACATTCACTAATATTTTCTCTCAGTACTTTGAGGGTCTCATTTCTGTACATATATACCTTGAAATGTTGAAATGATGGTTGGAAATTCAGGCTTAGACCCTGAGAGGAAGTGAGAGGTCAGGATTAGATTGAGTAGGCTTTTCAGGAGTCAATGCTGCCTGCCAGCTGACCAGTGTTTTGTTTTGTTTTTTTGTTTTGTTTTTGTTTTTGTTTTAAGATTTATTTATTTATTCATGCAAGCTGGGGTACAGGCCAGAGGCATGGGGCGGCGAGAGGGTTCACCAGAGACAGAGTGGGGAGCAGAACAGGCAGATCAGAAATACACTGCTGAGGGGAGCAGCGGGCAAGGCAGGAGAGGTCTGCTGTGCCATGTGGGAATCTCCCCGGCCTGGCGTCGAACTCTCATGGCCACTGCCCACAGCTCCACAGTGCAGCGCTCAACCGCTGCGCCACTAGGGAGGCCCTGACTAGTGTTTTGTGACTGTGTCCTTGGTCTTGGCTGCTAGATCAATTCTGGAGCCACTTCTGGAGCGCCGGGCCTCGTCAGGTGCCAGAGTTGAAGATCTGCCCCTCAAAGAGGACAATGAGAACCGGATCAGCAAGTTGAAGAGAAAAGACTGGGGCCTGAGCAAGTCCCAGGTCATCGCCGAGAAATCACCGGAACCTGATCTGATGGTAAAAAAAAAAAAATTAAAGCACTGGAGGTTTGCCACCTTCTCCCTGGTAGCAGGCACCTTGCCAGTCACTTCATTGCCATGAGTCACCAGACAGAAGCCTGGCTGTGGTCTCGCGACATCAGAGCTCAGATTGGGCTAAGAAAAGCTCGCACACAGAATCAAATCTCTGAATCAATATTGCTATAAGATCTTGTCTTCACGACATAAACATGCGGGTGGGTGCTTGAATTCGTGGTTCTCACCACCATGTTCCATGAGTCAGTTCAAACATTGTCATTTCTCTCCTTTTAACTTAAAAAAAAAAAATCCTACTTCTTCTTCCATAAGCCACATCAAATTGTTAAGTGTGGTAAAACCAACCTTCCCTAAGAATCAGAGTGGCTGATTTCCAGTCTAAATGACACAGCCCAACTGTGGTCAAAATCAAGCATGTGACCAGCCAGAAAATAATCTCTGTTAGTGTCTCCGCCATGGTGCCGAGCACCCGACAATGTGGCAGACTTAAAAATGGTTCCTGGAATGGTGCCTTTTAACAAGGTCCTGTCTAGCAGACAAGGTTATTTAGAGAGTTGATGAGCTCAACCTTCGTCACCATAACAGTGTTGTGCTGTGCTTTCGCCTATACTAGAGCCCGTCCAGAAAAGCACAAAGGCCGAAGAGTCTCCAGTTAATGGACAGTCGGCTGACACCATTTCATGCTGCTTCTCCGTCTCAGTCAATGCCCCTGAGTCCGCCTCCACTCACTCCTAAAGCTACCAGGACCCTAAGTAAGTTTTCCTCGATCCCTCACATTCTATTCCATCAGGAGTAAATAGAATATGCTAATGAAGCCGGGGAATTTTTAACCACATGTGCCACAAAATATGAGACTGTTGTAAAGTTGGTTCCGTTAGGGTGATGGGAGTACGCAGTTGGACTAGAATTCGGCAGAAGCCCTTGGGTTGCTAGGATGCATTAATGTGCTCAAATCATGACCCAAGGCGCTCACTAACCCTTTTCCAGCTGTGATGTTATAAATGAGGCGGATCTGGATGAGGACCAGACAGAAAGTGAGTAACTTATGAGCTATTAGGTGAATAGCCCTGTACTTTATAAAGGGAAAGATTCAAAATAAGGATGAGAAATAGACCTGTTCCATGCACTGCTTAGAGTCAGGCTTGGAGAGCCAGCAACACGATACTTGAGAAGAAACTACGGTGTACTTTTGAACAAAGCCATCATGGAGGGGTAAATCATCCGTGCCAGATGGGAGGCAGAGGTCAGCCAAGAATTAAAGATTATCAGGTAGTTTCCTGGAGGAAATGGATATTGTGCCCTTTAAATGACCAAATTCAGTTTAGTTAAAATTAACCAATAGTCATGTGACAGGACTTTTTTCTGAGCACTTGGGACAGAAATGCCAGAGAGCAGTGTAAAAACCTACATTCTAGAAAATACTCTCCTCTTCATTAGAATAAAAACCTTGAAGAAAAGATTTTTACTCCAGACTTCTTATAAAGCTATTTGATGAATGGACATTTGTCACAAGGGACAAGAGCTCTTTTTCATTCTTTCCTCAGAAACCATAGACATGACCTTTATAATCTGGCCAGGTTGGCGTCGGTGTTACAGTGGCAAATGGGTTCTGTGAAATTTCTTATAAAGTCTTCTGTCTTCATCGCTTTGTATCCCTTCTAGGCTCCCCATCTTTGCAGACAGATGAGCTGATGACTGCTACTCTCCCCCCTCCCCCTCCCCCCAAGAGCAGCCAGAGGAACTCCACGGAGGTAGGAGACAGCAGCTGACGACAGGCCCAGAGGCCACCCCTCATGGTCACACAGCGCTGGGTTTCCCGAGCTTTTGAGTACACAGGTTTTTCCAGAAATTTGTCACTCTGATTGATTCCTGGTTCATTCCTGAAATAATAGAAGATAGGGGAACTGTAAATGAGAAAGAAGATGGGCAAGTAGACCTTTTCACCCGGTTCAAGGTAGAGCTTCCTGTACCCCACCTGTGTATAGGTGGGTAAACTAAGAAGTGAGTGCTTGCTCACATTGGAAGAGTTTACTTCTTCTGAGTGAGTGAGTTATTCTGGATTGATCCCGGATGAGTTTCCATCATTCATTCAACAACCATCTGCTGAGTGCCCGCTCTCTGTGTGCCCCGTACTCATGAGCCGGGCTGGGCTACAGCAGTGTTGGTGTATCTGTGATTAATTCAAGGAGACCAAGAGAGGACACATCAGTCTTATTTCCCTTTTCACTTTGCAAAGGCTGTGCAGATAAATTTAAATCAATTAGAAGCTAAAGCAGCGAGTGAGAAATGTGGGAGGAAAGACAGAATTGGGAGAAAGATAAGACATATTAATGCGTTCCTGTGTCTTCCCCATCAGCTCGCTCCCCCACTGCCTGTCCGAAGAGAAGCCAAAGCCCCACCCCCACCCCCTCCAAAAGCTCGGAAATCTGGCATCCTTTCTGCTGAGCCTGGATCCCAGTGAGAATCTTGTCTTCCCTCTCGGACCTGAAGCACCTTGGACAGCTGAACCCTGGGAACTGCCTCTAGGAGGCAGTGTCCGCATCTCACCCTGCACCCTGCTCACTTCCTTTCTGCCTGGGATGAGGTTCACCAGCTCAAAACTGGTTTTGTTCTTTTGAAATCTTTCTCTTTGATCAGTGCCTGAAGCCAGACCACATCGCCAGTCCACGTGGAATTTCAGAACTGGCCACATCCTGTGCATTTCTCAAAGAGGAGACTTTCCTCGCCATTATGAAGTCACAGCCTCCCGCGCGGAGGCCCTAGGACCTGCTGCACCTAAAGTGCTGTGATGGCGGTGGAGCGACCACTGTTGTTTGGAGGAATTTCTTGCTTTTCTTTTCAAAAGCAGCTCCTGAGACCTGCTCCACCCTGTATAATACTGGAAGAGACAGATAACAAATATACTTTAGTTCTCAAAATAATAGATCCTTCTAAGGTGTCTCCTTTGAGGAAAACACCTTTGTATTGGAGATTGACTACTTTCAGCTCTGAATAGCTACGTTACTGAGAAAACATGCACTCAGTCCTGAGCCCAGAGCTCCTGCTTCCTTCCCGGAGTCCGACATCGTCACGCTCCTGGCTCATGGCCCTCACTGCACCACAGCCGCTCCTTCCTGTAGGGACTCCTGAAGCTCTCTCTTTTGCACACACGTTTCTTGTCCTGTTGCCTCCTTTGAGCACAAATCACTGGATTTAAGGAACTCAAGCCTGGGGTCAACAGCTTCTCTTCCAGATCCCTTTGGATGCCTCAGTGGCCCCTCTGCAACCTGATTTACCACGGAGAATACAGTGCAATATCCCCCTTTGATTATTTATTCATCTTGATTGTGGAGTTAATTTGATGACATGTTTATGGTACTAATGCCAGTACTTCTTTCAAAAGAAAAATGGGGTGATGTAGATGAGCAAACATTACCTACACAGACACAAAGCAGCCACACAAAGTTAAAAGGCATTTTGAGCTGGAAAGGCTTGAAAGCTCATGCAAGCAACTCCCGCACCTTGGAGATAGCAGTAATTGAGTCTAAACACAGGAAGTCATATCTCGAGTCTCACTTATTACCCCGCTTGCTAATTTAGACTTTATCGTGATACCACTTAGACCCAGAATGCAAAGTTGACTCTTTACTTCCTGCCTCTAGTTGGGGCAACAGTGGGAATGTCCCAGATATGTCTATACTCTTAAGTGTTTATCGCAAATAGAAAACTTCTTAATGGTGAATCCCCTAGGTCGACGGGGGGGGAAGTACCAAGGGTCTCTCTCACAACCTTGCCCAGCCCCCTGTCCTTCGAGGGAGATCGGGGGCGCGAGTTCAGCTCCAAGAGCCTGAATCTGCTTGCCGGCCTCTGTGTGCTTCCGCTTCCCCACCACCCCCTTCTGGAGAGAGATCCTCATGCATCACGGTGTCAGGGAAGCAAAACTCTCTGAGACGTGTCCAGAAAGACTCCCTAAATTAGTGTGCTTGTTCTAGAAGTGGTAAGGGAAAGTGGGTCTTCACCCCTTTAGTTCTCCCCCGTGTCCTCTTTAGAACCTACGATGTGGTATAATGGAAAGAACCCGGGCTTTGGAATTAAACCCATTTGTTTGCACATCATCCCTGCTATGTCATCTATTAATTTTGCAAACTCCTACAAAATGTTTGAAATTCTCTGAGCTTTCATTTCCTCGCCTTTGAAAAATGGTGATAATATCTGCCGAGCAGGTTTTATGAGGTTCAAGTGAGATAGAAAATGTGAAGTAGTAGATTCACAAAATGCTAAGGCCTGAGTAAGGTCTGGACCCCTCCCAGGCTATTATTGACGTTCCTTTTTTTTTATTTTTTAAAGGTAATTTAAAATGTGAGTATAGGTTCAGTGTGTACATACAGTCCCTCCCCCAAAGGTGGGATCCGTTGGATTCTTTTCCGTAGTTATTTATGACTAGAGATGAGTTAATAAGAACTGAAAAGGATTTTCAGTGGAAAGAGCTCAGTGAAGGGAGGAAGGAGACAACAGAGGAGTTACTCAGGGCTTATGTGGAGCCTGGAGCAACTTCTGTGAAGTTGCCTGACTGGAAGGGATTCCTGTTCCCCACCCTGCTTTTCAGGCTGCCATTAAAATACAGAGATATAAACGGAGTCACACACACATTAAACAAACAAACAAATGAAGCCAGTCCCTTGAGGTGGTGAGGGGGTGAGTCCTGCGGAGGGGTCTTTGATCAGAGGCTGGGAAAGTGATCCACTAGCACCCAGATGCCTTCCCTTTTTCAATATGACATATTTTTCATCTGATTCACTTTCCACACTAATGGAAATACTAGGCCTCTCCTTGAACACAAAGAATTCCAGGTAATGTAAATAATAAATTACAGGAGGCACTGGAAGATTTATTTCCTTGGGAAGCCGCTGAGTAAAAAATCATATTTGAGAAAAGTTCATAAATAATGTCTCTCCTGAAATCAAAGAGAAAGACTACAAAGAAATGTCTTATGATTACCTTAAATATTGGAGAGTAAGGGACAGGGAACAAAAATAAAGTACTGGCCTTTATGTTCTTTGAAAAGAACTGTGGAGTATTCGAAGACATTGAAGGGAGCCCCCGAACTCACAATCTGGTGGATACTGGTTTATGAGATTTAAAAAAAAATTTTTTTACTCTCTGTCCTGGGAACTTGTCTTGATTTCAGAATTTTTTTCATTCAACATATGTTGCTCTTACCCAATGCCAACCACCACACTAGACCCTCAGGATGCAGAGTGCTGTGTCCAGTGCAAATAGCCTGTGTACAGACTGTGCAATGACGTTGACTGGGGCATGAGTGGTGTGAGGGGAAATCACCTCAGAAAGGGCAGCAGTTTGCCACCCCCTCCACTTTCACACCTACTCCAAATTGCAGTCATTTTCCTGTTAGGAGAGGCTGCTCCCTCCCCAGAAACACATATCTGGCTTGGAGATAACAATCTACTATTGTTAACTTTCCAGGCTGCAAAGTCCTGCCCTTCTAATTATCGCGAGATCATGAGGTGATTTTTTTATTTAAAAGGTGAGGTGTGACAAATCTCAGATGTACAGATGGACACATTTTTACATAGATACACAACCTCTGTCACCATCTCTCAGATAGACTACTTTCTGTGTTACCGAAGGTCCCCTCATGTCTTTCAGATTTGTTCTTGCCTTCCTTCTACTTCTCAGGTATAATGAAAAGGGGAGAAAAACCCCACTGTTAACACAACGCAAGGCTATAAACCTGTACCTGGACCTCAGTTTCCTCATATTATATATATGAATACTCACATGTGTCTATATATATTTGAGGCCCCGTGATTTTTAGAAGCCCTTCAGTCACAGCTTGCTTTGATTCTAAATGAAAAAGAAAGCTAGAAGGAGACTTAAGTTTCTGTACAAAGACTTTCAAATCCATGCATCATGACCAAATGGGATTTTAAAATTATGTGGGAAAGGTAAGTTTATCTTTGGATGGGTTATAGCAGAACCATCCATTTTAATTATCTACAAAAGGAAAAAAGATGATTATCCTTTCAAGTCAATGATGTCAGGTTGATTCTTAAAATCCAGCCAAAGCTAGTCTTTAGCCTATGCCGCCCAAACTCATCCATCTGTAGTTACTTTTTGTGAGTTGTTCAACACTTTGTCAAAAGTTCTGTTGTAATGATTATGTAAAACTGCTTGGGTTTCAAACATGGACAGTTAGGAAAATACGTTGAAGTAGAAAAATTATGTTCATATTTGCTCTTATTTATTTTTTAAATTAAAAATGGAGATGTATTTTAAAGTATTGTGTGTTTAGTGTATTATTACCCTACGTTAATGAAACCTTTTCTGGATTTTTCCTTATTGACACTCGTGGCACATCACACCCAGAGTCCCTGTGGAGTCAGAGTCGTCTTTGCCTAAAAGCAACAAAACTCCAGACCGTGTGGCTCTGCGTCACCCTGTCCCCCTCCATCCGTTCCTTTGTCATCTGAGCTGACAATTTTCTGGTAACAATTCATTCAATTCTCACATTCATTCAATTCGCTTTTTTTTTTTTAAAGATTTATTTATTTATGCATACAAGCTGGGGTACAAGCCAGAGGCGTGGGACAGCAAGAGGGTTCACCAGAGACAGAGTGGGGAACAGCACAGGCAGAGCGATGGAAACACTACTGAGAGGAGCAGCGGGCGAGGCAGGAGAGGTCTGCCAAGCCATGTGGGAATCTCCCCTGCCGGGCATCGCATCAAACTCGCGTTGCTGCTGACAGCTCCACAGCGCAGCGCTTAACCGCTGCGCCACCAGGGAGGCCTCAATTCTCAGAGCTTCTGTGTCTTCACCCATTCACTGCTAATAATTAGGTAGAGGTAACAGGAAATAAAGAGGTTAAAAGCAGTATAATAACTTACAAGAAAAGGATAGAAACTGAGTCTCAAATGGGGATGAATAATAATATCACCTCCCTGGTGGCGCAGCGGTTGAGCGCTGCACTGTGGAGCTGTCGGCAGCAGCGATGTGAGTTCGACACCCGGCCGGGGAGAGTCCCACGGGGTGCGGCGGACCTCTCCTGCCTCGCCCGCTGCTCCCCTCAGCAGTGTATTTCTGATCTGCCTGTTCTACTCCCTACTCTGTCTCTGGTGAAGCCTCTCGCCGCCCCACGCCTCCGGCCTGTACCCCAGCTGTATGTATAAATAAATAAATCTTTAAAAAAATAATAATAATAATATCACCTGGAAGAAACTACAACCCCTGGTCCATTAGGTCAGAATTTCTGAGAGGAGAGTGGGACCCAGACACTGGTTTTGGGTTTTTTCGGTTTTTTTGTTTTTTGTTTTGTTAAATCCTCCCCTCATGTTATTTCAATATTAGGCTAAGGTTGAGAACCACTACAGTGTTCAATAGTTGAAGTTCAAGGTGTTTCTTAAAATCCCTGCTAGGGGTAGGCCCGGCTGGCGAGAGCAGCTGCACTTCAGTTAGAATAGTTGCCTTGTTTTATGTCCTGGGTTTATACCTAATTTTTTTTTTCTTTTTTGAGAAAATGTTCCAGTACTTGCAAACATTTGCAATCTATTGCTTCTTAGAGCAAAAATGCTCCACTGTCTCCATGCATAAGATGTTTGTTAAAAGTGCAGATGGTGTGCGCCCCAGACTGAATCAAAGAGTCTGGGGAATCTTTGGATTTAGGGACCCCACTGCCAAACACTAGAGCATCTTCCACTGTCAAAAAGTACAAGTGCTCTTATCTCATGCAGTGATTCTTGGCTTTTTTTACAGTCATCTCTTGGATAATAGAGTGTCAAAATCCTTTGCAAAAATGGTCTTTATTTAAGCCATCCTTTGGCTTATTTGATCAATTAAGGCCATAGCTACTTGAGAACTCATCTCAGTAATTGTATCACTTGGTATGTTTTCCCACCCTTTATTTTGAAGGACTGCACTCTGGAAGCTAGATTAAGATGAGTTAGACTTCTTCAGATTCAAGAAAATGTTTATATTAAAATGGTTATTTTCACTCTCCTTCCGCTTAGTAATTTGGCCATCTGAGACTCAAATACTCAAGATATTCGGGGAAGTTGCAGACTCCCACGTGCCACCCTCATCAACATCCCCACACTCATCAGGGTGTTGGGCCTCGGCCCAAGCTTGCCCAGAGAAGAAAGCAGGTCACGAAACCCATATGTGGGGAGCAGGAACAAGTCTTCATTCCAGCAACAGCACACAGCATTACCGTGTGGCTGGCCTGGCGGGAGCAGCCCGACCCAGCCCCAGTGGTGGCACACTGTCAGGTGAACAGAGGGTGTCAGGATTTTGTGCCCTCCCGCCATTAGCATTAATGATCGACCCCTGCGGTCCTACACGCTGCCTGATGGCGGCACCTGGAGTAGGGTGTGGGCGTGCGTGAGTGGGCGCACATGGGCCTGGGGGCTGAGCGTGTAAGAGCAGAGTCAGCAGACAACTAGGCATGGCAGCAGAGGGCCGCGTGGCGGGGTGCGACAGCGAGACCACGAGAGAACACCAGAGAGCCCAGAGAGAGTGAAGATTCGCCAGAGGCTGGCAGGCCTGCCAGCCCCCTGGCCCCCGGCCTGCCCTGCACCTGGCTGCCTCTCTACAAATGCTGTAGGAAACATTAAAAGCCTGGAGAAGTCACCAAGGGCTCCAGGACTCCTACTTTACCCATCTACCTGGATCAAAGAAAGCCTGCCCGTGCCCTGCTGCGCTACACAGGCCCCTCAGGCCCCTTGGCTCTCTCGGCCCCCTTATCCCTGGCAGCAGCGACAGTGAAGGTAGAAATGGCAATAGTGGCAGCGTCCAGCGGCAGTAGCCCCCCCGGGTCCAGCGGCAGTAGCCCCCCCTGGCTCTAGCCGCAGCAATGGCCCAACAGCCCATCAGTGGGGCAGCCAGCCAATCGGCACCCACCCCACCCCCGCCCACCCAGGAGCCCAATAGCTTTTATATGATTACTAGAGAAAGCCAGCACAGGGCCAAGTTTAAGCCTAGTTTACAGAAGTATGTTTTCATGCGTGTGAACTATACATCAAGGTCATTATTTACTGCTTGCCCCAAGTGCGATTGACATCTCAAGGCTGCATGTTCCCTACTAGGCCACCTGTGCTGCAAGGTCATGGGGAAACGCAGCTGGAGGAAACTTTTCACTCGCCCAGTATTTTCCCCTGGGGCCCTCTCAGCTCCTAGTTGACTTTCAAAGGAATTGGAGACAGTCATTCTAAGTGGGAGGAAGGCTTGGGCATGGCCACCTACTAGAGTTCTGGTCAGTGTAGTGGCAGGATGGGCATGGGGCAGGCACTCTACGGAGCTGGGCAGACAGGAAAGAAAGGAGGAGTCCTGGTGCCCTCAGTGGCTTTTTCAAGCCTTTAATGTTCTTTTCTAGTCAGGCAACCAGGTACAGGGCAGGCAAGGGGCCTACTAGCTTCCCAGCCCCCAGCAAATCTTCACTCTGGGCTCTCTGGCGTTCTCTCGTGGTCTCTGCTGCCACGGTCTGTTCTCTGCTGCTGTTGCTGCTGCTGTTTCTGCTCTTATCAGCCCGGTTACGCAGGCCCACACCCTATTTCAGGTGCCCGCCATCAGGTATGTGTGCAGCCCCGCAGGGGTCTATCATTGTTGGGAGGGTGGAAAATCCTGGCTGTTCTTTCATTTACCTTACAATCAGAGATAAAGCTAAGTTACAAGGAAAACTGTAGCTGCGTGAGCTTTTGTGGCCTGGCGCATTATGTGACTATTCTTGCAGGTCCAGGTCTGTACAGAGCCATGAGATCCTGCACCCAACAATGCCAAGCGTTTTCCAGTTATCAGCCCTCTGTCAACTCACTTGGGAGGACCTCTTGGGGGACCACAGTGCACCTCCCCCACCAGAGTTTTGGGTTGGAGAAAGACTTAACATTTATGCCACTTTATTCACAGCATGGAACTTTATTATGAAATATATGTTACTTGGCATAAGAATTTCTAAAATTCGCACAATTAACTTACAGCTATTAAATGGGTCACAAATTTCAATGCCAGAATTATGCTTGTGTTGTCAATTCTTTGGGCTCAATGGGTTTAAATCTTCTTCTGCCCCTTTTCCTCTTCAATCAGTCTTTCCTGAAAAAACAAAATAGGTAATAAATATATTGAAATTGATTTTATTAGCTGAATTTCATTATGTTTTGGCATTTTAATTTCTAAAATGTCAGCATGAAAAGAATAAGCCCATTGGTTTTCGTGCACTAGGAAGTGCCAGAGAGATATAAAATATGGCATTTCTCTTAATAAACACAAAAGCTACATTAATGGCTTAAGGGTAAGATGTGAGGAAAGAAGGGAGAGAAAAGTCTGATCTGTTGGTTTGCTCTTAACCTAACTTTTGCTTCCATTTCATCTTTCTAAGGTCCTGTTTGGGAAATTTCACTTCTTGCGATTATATTTATCATGTGGTAAACAAAGAAAGAAAGGAAACAGAGATATCAGCTTTTTTCTTTGTTTTGTGGGTAGAAATGGAGAAAATGGAAACAAAGTTTAGAGCTAAGATTAGGAGAGAAAGTTTACGGATTGAAGAGAGAAAAAGAGCGGTCCCAGCCCTCTGTGCTGTGTTGGCATTGAAACGGAGTGTTGCGCAGTTGTAAAGCCCCAGGATAGGAAGAGCCTGACAAGTCGGGAGGGTGAGCCTTGAACAGGGCGACACGTGGTTGGCCCACACAAGGGCCTTCCCATCTCAAAGGTTCCATGTTATGATCAGTGTCACTCACCAGAGCGCCTCTCAGGTCCCTGAGGGGAGAGGAGGGCTGGCGAATGGTGCATTCAAAGCGCTGCGGCTCTGCTAGTTGATCAGCCTCCTTGGTTACCTGAAGAAAAAGAATATGATTCTGAAGATGAAACTAAATGTAAATTGGTATTTTCTACCCTCACCCCACCCCGAAATTGTCCATGGAATATGAGGTCAGGGGGACAGTAGGACTGAGAAAGTTGTGGGGTTGAGATGGGGCTTTATCGTTTTGAGTAGGGCTGATTTTTATTTTCTAGTTTTTACTAAATGTGTCATAGTCAAATGAGAATTGCTTCACATATGTCTTCAGTTACACTCGAAATTATTATTTCTCCACAAAGAGGTAATTTTTTCTCAATGAAAACCAAATGGTTTTAAGCTTCTAAAGCTGAGTTTCCCATTCTCAATACTCATCCTTTAGGGCCTAGTTTCCCATTAACTTAAAAAGCAACTTTTTTGTGAACCCACAAATTTTTTTTGAATTAACTAGTTAACATATATGGCCTCTTTCAGGTAATCCTCATGTGACCGCAAGAATTCCCACCCTATAGATAAAAAGACCAAGTCCCCTCTCAGTGCTGATAACAGTTCTGTCATCTGTATTAAATCAAACGCAGCAATTTTCCAATGTACGATTTTGTTTCCTTGAGCTTACTAACTGCGCGTTTCGAATGGTCTCCAGCTTCTTAACTTAAATGGCCAGGATACTGATTTTTAAGTTATAAAAAATACTGCTCACCTAGTATCCTAGAAAGTCTAAATAGGTGAAGTAAGAGAAAAAAACACACCCACAAGCAGAAATTCTAGGATTTTCTTTGCAATACAACAGGCTACGTTGCACTGGTTGCTGTATTCTCTTGTGGGCGGGGTGGGGGGGTGGTCCTGCTGTTTGCTTCCTCAGTTCTGTCTGAATTGAAAGGAGTGGGACTTGCCTTTGTGTCTCATCTCCCCTGGAAGACCTAGGACAGAGCCTCACATAGCGCTACCAGGACACACACTGAATGTTTAGTACAGTGGAATTGAACCAAATAAGCCACATCTTATTTGGAAACCGAAAAAAACTTACCTCTTGGAAAGAATCAATCAAATTTTCGGCATTTCTCTTTCCTCCAGGGCGTAATCCATAGGACCAATGTTGGCTGGAGCATCCCACCACACATAGAGTCAGCAGAATTAGTCCAGCTAGAACTTTCGGAATTGGCTCCATTCTAAGGAACATCAATGCACAGTCAAAATAGACCCAGAACGTGTGGAACAAAAAGTAGAGACCTCTTAAGTGAAAAAGCCTAAAATCTGTGTCCCTAGCCCTACAGAGGATGGAAGTTGGATTCCTCTACAGTTTTCACACACGGACACTGAAACCTGCATTATCATGTTCTAGCCTTGAGATTCCCAGCACTGGGGAACAAAAGCAGTATATACTTTAAACTCATCTATTCAGTATTTTTTAATGCGAAACTAGTCTATTTTTACTTTTTATTATTTATTTAACTATCCGAACTCCATGCTTTCTCCCTTGTCAAGTTCACCTTTTTGCCTTAACATTTTTTCCTTGTGATTGATTTTCAACCATGCCATTCCGGAACTAGAGAGAACTGGGCCATTTGCTCCTACCATGAGTCTCTGAGTAATATAGACCCGCTTGACATTAAATGGCTACACCATGTTACTGGCAGCACTTTGCTGAGTGTCTGTCCTTTAATCTTCCAGTGGTTACTGCTGACTAGACCATCTGTGAAAGTGAGACAGGACTCAACACCTCTCCCAGGCCTGAGTCACAGACCAGATGCCTCCTTGGCCACAGGGGTCTGGAATTGTCTAATCACATATGGTATTCTCACAGAGAGTCTTCAAATTAACTTCATTTGATGGGGAAGAGACTAAAGGCAAAATCAAATACTGTTTGATAAGCTGTTGCAATTCTCCAAAGGCTGGATCTCTGAAGGTCAAGGTTGATTTAGATACCATCATACTTGGACTCAGCCCTTAGGGTGTAAAATGCCCCATAGACATAGTAGAGCATGCAGTCTAGAAACCATGTTAGAAATACAAAGATTTTACCTGTTGTGGGCAAAGTGCCAAAAGAATCCCAAGCTTGCTTTGGAGTATTGAGTTCTGTGACTTTTGTTTTTTAGCCTCCTTTTTATATGAAACTTTTCCAGGATCCTGCAATCTTCCCTGCTGGTTAATTGTCCTGCACATGGACTATGCCTTTTTTTTTTTTTGTTAAATAGTAATTTTTTTTAATCCTCACATAAAGACCTTTAATGGTGTATGTAATTGGAACACCCACTGGTGTTTTTGTTAGACTCACTTAAATCTTGTCTATTAAAACCTCAGCTAAAACTTTTATAGCTGGGTCGACAATTTAAAAGAGATTAAAATCTAGCTGAGTTGGACTCCCTTGAGGAAACTGACAGATCTAACAAAAGTTCAAGAAAATAACTGTTTTAGATTAAGTGAAGTTAAATGCGTACATAAAAATGTTCACAAGAGAAGCTTTGTAATAATTGTAGTAAGAACTTGAGTCATAATACCAGGGAGCTAATCTCAACTCTTTGACACTTCATTTGTAGAGACAGGGATTTGGACCAGATCATATAGCCTCTGCCAGTTTAAAAAAACCTGACTTATAAATACTAATGTGATTATTGGTACTATACAAAGTCCATATAGTCTCCTAAAGCAGATCATGCGAGCTTGAAAGTTCTCCAGTCTTCTACCCACCCCAAATGCCCTCCTTGACTTACATTGAAAACTTCCTACAGCATCAAAAAGGTAAAGAGATGGGAATAGGAATTGGTTTAACTACTATGGAAAACATTATGGAGGTTCCTCAAAAAATTAAAAATATATCATCCAGCAATTCCACTTCTGGGGATATATCTATATCTATAGCCAGATCTATTAATAGATCTAAATCCAGATCTAGATAGCTCTCCAAAGGAAATGAAAGGATATCTACAAGATATCTGCACTCTCAAGTTCATCGCAGTATCAGTCACATTAGTAAAAATACAAAATCAACCTAAGTGTCCATCAACAAATGAATGGTTAAGGAGGTTGTGGTATATACATACATACAGGGAATATTATTCAGCCACAAGAAAGAAGGAAATGTTGCCATTTGTGACAACATGGATGGAGCTTGAGGACAATATGCTAAGTGAAATAGGTCAGACAGAGAAAATTACGTACTGCATAATATCACTTATAAGATCTAGTATAAGATGAGGCTGTCCAACCTCAATGTAACTATTCAAAATAGTATTGGAAGTTATAGCTAGAGCAATTAGATAAGAGAAAGATATAAAAGAAATCTAAATTGGGGAAGTATTATAATTTGCAGATGACATAATGTAGAGAACCCTCAAGAGTTCATGGAAGAACTAATCAAAACAATCAGTTTAGCAAAGTGGCAGGGTATAAAGTCAGCACACAAAAATCTCATTCCTTATGTAAATAAATCCTTTAAATCTACTTTTATTTCTCTTCTGTGTGTCCTGCATTCTTTAGCAAGAGGGTGAGGACTCACCAACTGGGTGTCCCTTGTGCCTGAGGGTTTGCTCCTTAACATTTGGACGTTATTCACACAGTACAAGCATGCAATACCACTTTTGGGAATTTACCCAAAGGGCACAAAAACACTAATTCGAAAGGATACATGCACCCGTATGTTCATTGCAGCACTATTCACAATAGCAAAGGTATGGAAGCAACCCAGATGTCCAAAAATAGATGATTGGATCCAGAAGATGTGGTACATATACACAATGGAATATTATTCAGCATGGAAAGAAGATAAACACATGCAATTTGCAGTGACATGGATGGAATTAGAGGGAATCATACTCAGTGAAATAAGCCAGAAAGAAAAAGAAAAATATCGAATGGTTTCACTTATAACAGGACTATAGGGAGGCCGGGTGGGAGAGAGACACTCAGCGGGGGGTGGGGGGGCGGGGAGGATAAGGGCACAAAATGGAAGAGAGGAGAATACAGGGGACCATGGAGATGGATCACGGGTGAATTGGTGGTGGGCTGCCCAAGGGGAATACAAAATGTAAAAGACATAAATAATAATAATAAAAAAAAGAACAAAGAGGGTAGGGCGCACCATGGACTCTGGTGGGGACTGCGGGTAACTCAGTGGGTGCGCTATGGTGGTGATGCCTGATGGGGGTATCCTAATGTTACCTTCATTAAAAATATAATTTATTTTATTAAAAAAAAGAGAGAATCATTACTTTTTATTACATTTATATGCATACATGATTGTCTTCCCCTAATTTATGCCTGGCTGTAACTCATAATAGTAAAGGAAGCTATGTTAATAAACATGTTTATTCATTCAAGTATAGAATTGAATGAATGAAAAGAAATTAGGCCTAATGCTTCCTCTATTTCTGCATCAAAGTTTGTTCTAGCTGATGTAGAATTAAGTCTACACCTAACAACTGACTCGAAGGTGTGTTGTATTAGCTAAGCAATAAAATGATTAAAAAGAACTGGATACTTATTCATTATAGAATCAGGATTGGTGATTTTTCCCTGAGTAGGATAAATCAAGCAATCCTTGCCCAGTGTCCTCTGGAATGATTATGTTGGCTAGGACTCCCTCCTTAACCCGGTCATCTCTGTGGAGGTTGTCAGAGCTTCATGATTGGTAGAGAATGGGATCAACTTTAAAGTATACTTGCAAATCTAAGGAAATAAAATAAATTATATGATATTTTATTTACATTATTTTAACTATTTCATTTAGGTACTTCCAATAATTTAAGTGCCATTCTGAAAGGTAGAAGTGGAATTTCATCCCATTGTAACACAAAGGTAAGGAGAGACTTCAACAATTATGTAGAACATGTTCGTTTAAATTGTCCAATTGATTTCCTGTTTGCACAGAGATGTGCTTCTCAAAAGTGTTGCTTAAGCAGATGTTGGTTGGGCCAATGAAATGGGAATTAGGACTTCTGAACCTTATTTTCAGGTTAATTACTAAGCTCTAAGTATCACTATATTTCTTGTATTGTATATTATTTCAATTCATATTACATTTTTTGGAAAATGCTTTAAAACTTTTAGACAAACACCGCTACATGGTCTTTGAATTCATTCAATATGCTTTATGCCCTGTAAGTCTGCATTAGTATTATCTTAGGTCATATAGATATCAAGTACAAAAGCCAAATTTGTTTAACTTTCTACAGCATATGAATGTGAAATATGCAATGGACTTTTGACATTTAGTGACAAACTTTGAACATTTTCATGGTTTTAAGGATAGATCAAATTACCAAGAAACTGAATTTAGTAAACTGAGTTTAAATAGTGGGACTTTATAGATGTTTTTTTCCTAAATTGAGAAATTTCCTAAATTTCAGAGTATAGTTTTACAGGAGTGACTTCATTATTAGCATTAAAAAAAAAAAAAACCTCAAAATTATCAAAGTGCAATAAAAATAATTTGATGATCTTGCTAAATGACAGATGAAAACCTATTTGCCTAATGTAAAATCTCAGCAGGAAGAACTCGGGTTTAACTCCAGCTGACAAGCATGAAAGGGCTTGAAAATTAATTCTTGGATAAGATGTTTTACAAGGAAAATAACTGCTTTTCTTGGTAGAGGTGTAATTTTCAATTTTAAAGATAGTACTTTCTTGGAAATTTAATACAAATCTAGGAATTTTCATATATTGAAAATGATTTGAAGTTGATTTAGGAGATTTACAGTATAACAATCAATTCATAAAATGAACAGAGAAAATGTTCCAAATCTTGATTTATGATGGTAACCCTCTTAGGAGAAATAATTCACAGTATTTCCTACTAAAATTTCTTTGAAACTATAGTTACAAGAAACAGACTATATTATAGCATAAATTGCTCTAGACAATTACAGGAGTACTGAGTTTTACCAATGTTGATAATCTAGCTAATTTAGGTTCAAAGCCTTTTTCTAGTCTTCCCCCAACAACTTTATTTTTACAGCATATTTCAACATTAGGGTTAATGGAAGTCTTCTCTTTCAAAACTTCCCTTCTTTCATTGCAATGAAATTTCTTAATGTAATCGTTAATTATCATGGTTGATTTTTTTTAAGATTTATTTATTTATGCATACAAGAACTGGAGTATAGGCCAGAGGTGTGGGGTGGTGAGAGGATTCACCAGAGACAGAGTGGGGAGTAGAACAGGCAGATTGACTGGAGTACACTGCTGAGGGGAGCAGTGGGTGAGGCAGGAAAGGTCTGCTGTGCCATATGGGAATCTCCCTGGCTGGGGATTGAACTCTGCAGACAGCTTCCTAGTGCTGAGACTTAACCCACTGTGCCACTAGGGAGGCCCATCATGGTTGATTTTAAGAAGAGGATCATAAAATAATCATACTTAAATAAGTGTAATGCTGCTCTCATAGAGACTAATCCATAAGTGTTAAGCTGTATTTCCTTGTCCTACTAGATCCTAAATCCACAGGATTGGTCATCAACGCACACTGCAGAATGTAAGCAAAATAGCGGAAAGTGTCGAGTTTCAAAAGCAAGACAAACTCTTTCTCAACATTTCACATCGTTTATTAATGCTTATACATTAGATCCAAAATCTGCAGTTTCTAAGTATACCATGTTTAGATCTTTCAGATTCTTCTGCAGTTTTAGGTGATGTCTACAGAGGTACCCTTAAGTGGATGAACAATCTTCTATAATTATTGAAAATATAGTACAGAGTGAAATGATTTAAATATAATTTAGGCACATATTGATTATGAAAATAGATATCTCTCATAACAATACTTTTCTGTCTTGGTAAAAATAATAAAGCAAAGAAAATAATTCATTTCTGAAGTTGCTTTCCTCTCCAAGTAAGGTCTAGTCCCCTCCTATTATTTATATGTATCCTTTATTACTAGGAAAGCTTTGCATATGTGTGTATATATGTGTATATATGTAGAATAAGCTACGTTAAATACTGCAGAAATGTCATTCTCCCAAAGGAGACAGTGGTTTTAATGATTCATTGCCCCAAACTGATGAGTCTGTAGAATTCAGAGCTCATTTGGACACAGTTTATATCCCTGCTCCTGGAGTAGACACAAGGTTTTTGGAAAAGAAGTACAGGCCCTACCACTGCTGCTGCAGATAACAACTCAGGCAAAACCAAAGCAGAACATAAAAGAACCACAGGTGCAAACTGAGTGGTATTACATTTTGGCCCAAATATCTTTATTTTTACTCATTAAGTTTTTTTGGTAGTTATAATAAAACTGTCAGTTTAAAATTCCCTCACTCCCATGTAGGGTTTCAGCTGCGATTATATTATGCAGCTGCTGACTTCGCAAAGAGAACTTTGTCATATTCACTTATATTTTCCAGCTAATATTTCCTAACAGTAGATTAGAATTTAACACTTATTTCTAAGCTAGTCAAACAATTTAGCATTGAATTAAATGAGATTAATAATGCACCTTGGCTTTTTGGTTTTGAAGTATCTTTTTATACTTATTTTGACTAGGAGCAAATGAAACTAGTAGTGTAAATAGATAAATTTGGTGTTCAGTGGTACGTGCTATTCTAAGGAATGCTTATTTAAAAGTTGTCACTATGGGTAAATTCTTCCATCTAGATGGTTCCACAGTACTTTATGATGACAATGATGTATTTCTTTCCACTCTCGTAATCAGTAAGAACAAAGGATTTCTTTCATCTAGTTGCTGCTTTGTTCCAAAAAAATAACCATAATAAAAATGAACCCGAAAAAAGCCACGGGCACCTGATCTCACCATATTCACACGGTGTGACAAGTATTTAAAGTAGGGAGGCATCACTAAAGCTATTTTAAACCTGAATAACCTTTTAAAAATTTTCTTAAAGTTTAACAATTTAAATATCCATACTGCATGTAGAGATTCAATAAATATAATTGCATATGTTGTGCTTTTCATACATTAAAATCCTCAAATGCATTTCAAATCAAGATGGTATTTCCACATCATGCCTATGTATAAGCAAATATAATAGATAATATTTCTGGCCACAAAATCAGATGAATCCCCCTACCAAATTCAAAAGGCAGCAACCTAATCTAGTTTCTCTACATCTATTAAATGAGCGCTCCTCTGTTAAAATCAGATTGTGGATGGCCACTTTCCCCGTATGCACTGCTGAGAACAAGCATAATCCTTTGAATGGTTTCTTATTCCCTTACAGTGTTATTTCTTCTCAACTGAGTGGGTGGAGAAATTAAAGTGATTTAGAAAAACATTTTTCATCTTGGGCATCCGGTCCTAGAATTCTCATCTGACACTCTGTGACATATGTAGTGGTGTTAGCATCTCTTCAAATATAGCTCCCTTCACGTTGGAACCTCTCAGGTTGGCTTCTTGAAGATCACACCCAGACAGGTCACAGTTCTGTAAGATAAAAACAATACTCAGGGAGCTGCGATTTATCTGTCCCGTCTCAAAATGACTTCTGGGGCATATTAGAAAATGTTCCTATATTCTATAATTCAGTTATTTCTGGGGAACTTCCTTTTTTAGAAAATCTGTTTAGATTTTCTTCTATCTCTACCAATTTATGCTTATATTGACCACCACAAGTATAGATATACACAAAAATTTCAGAAGCATGTCCTTTCTGTTAATTTAGAATCAGGAATTTGAGATCCAATGTAGTAAATATTTTCTGAACAATCTTATTACAATCCTAGAACAATGATGATGAAAGACATGAACAGGAAAAAGGCTATTAAAAAATCTGGGAGAAATAGATTTTATTTAATATTTAAATTATGTAATAGATTTTCCCATTCCCCTATCTTAACTTTCTTTTTTTAAGATTTATTTATTTATGCATACAAGCTGGGGTACAGACTAGAGGTGTAGGGCGGTGAGAAGTTTCACCTGAGACAGAGTGGGGAGCAGCACAGGCAGATCGATGGAAATACACTGCTGAGGGGAGTAGCAGGCATGGCAGGGCAGGAGAGGTCTGCCCTGCCATGTGGGAATCTCCCCAGCCGGGTGTCAAACAGCACTTAACCATTGCGCTACCAGGGAGGCCCCAATCTTAACATTTTTTAAGGCAGGGAACTGTCTTTTTTAACCCCGAATTTATGTGTATGTTTCAAAGAGTTTCAACAAATAAATATAACTAACCACCACCGCAATTGGGAGCTGCTTTTAAATTCCTCTTGAGATCACAGGATGACAGATGAGACAGAGATTCTGCCAAAGACCCTAGGGATGATGGGGACAATGACTAGAGAAGGGTGACTATGCATAACATTTTAGGAGGACAGAAAGTCAGCTGCTGGCCCCCAACACTCAACCTGGTTAGTTTTTGTAATTAGCTGGGCAGAAGGAGGCTTTAGTTGTTTTAACCATATTAACTACATAGTAGCTAAAATCAAGGGGGAAAAATCATCTTAGGTGATAGTAACACATAATAACGTATTAAATAATTGTGCTCATAACAGGTTTTGCCTTCAGCCTTAGGCTAGTTCTTTTTATGCCTTAAGTTTGAGGGTAGGGCGGGGGGTGAGGAGGGACTGTGGACAGCTATCAAGAGAGCAAGACAAAAACATTTTTTAAAAATCAACAGCAACCTAAATTTTGATATACTCTTCTCCACAAACCAATCTACGCCAGATTTTCTCATACAGAGCTATCTATTCAATGTCATGACCATTAGCCACATGTCGCAATTTGTATTTCATATACAATTAAATAAAATTTTAAAATCCATTTCTGAGTTGCACTAGCCACATTTTAAGTACTCAGCAGCTAACAATGACTGGTGGCTACTGCACTGTAACAGCACAGCTGAAGAACATATCTAACTGTAGAAAATGCTACTTAAAGGCTCTGGTCTATCTAGACTCATCAACAGCTATGAGGCTTGTGAGTTAAATCTGCAATTCAAGATAACATAGAATACAATTCATATGAAAAAGATAACTGGGCAAAATTAAGATATCAAGTTGAGTTTCAAGAGGACTTTATTGTCAATTTAGAAAAGGCTTTTCCTGAAGCTGACATTAAGCCTAGATGCCATTTAAATTTCCTCAAGGAGTTCCAGAAAAAAATCTGGCCCTATTTAATCTTAAGAAAAACACAATAAATTAGATTAATACAGCTTCTATCAAATTTGTCTACTTGAAAGAGACTCAAGGAAAGGAGGAGAAATGAAATCAACTTAGACCAAATGTCAGGTGAATCTTCAAACTGGAATCGATGACTCAGGTAACTGAATCTGGCTCTAGAATTCAAATTTGTTTAAACAAGCAATTGAAAGGAAAATTACCCTAGTGGCGCTGGCATGTTAGCTGGCAGGTTTTCCCAGCCAACTACTTTGTTTAGGTTTGCAGTAAATTTTGCATGAGGTACTCAGTAACTTTTTAGATTAATGAAAGCTCTTTAAAAATTGGTGACTCACCTCTAAATCAGTTCCTGCTAGAGTTGCTCCTCTGAGGTTACAGTTCTTCAACTTAGCATTTTTTAAGGTAGCAACTCTCAGGTTAATTCCTGTCATTTGACTTCCTTCCATATCCACACCTTTCAGATTAGCACCTAAAGCAAACACATTTGGAAAGTAGTTAAACTTAAAAATATTTAGTTATCTACCTTCAAAAATTCCAAAAGGACTTAATGGAAGTGAATGATGAGAGTCTCCTTAATTTTCAAAAATGGCTCTGTGAAGTATAAATTTCAGTTTCTTAACCAGTGTAAGTAGATAAAGAGTTCACTGCTAATGATATATTAACATTATACTATAAATTAAGAATGCTTTAACCTATTGTTTTTGAGGGATGAATTCAATTTGGTCTCATAGTAATTTGCTCCTCTATTAAAATGCCTCTGTAAGTTTATTATAAGGGTGGAAAGTTCAATGTCTTTTAAATATACAGATTTTAAAAAAGTGGCTTGTTAACAAACACAACAAAGCAATAATGAATTGGTAAACAAAACATTAAATCTAAAATGACAACCGCTACTTGGCCTTGTACAATGTGAAATTCTTAGTTTTGATCAAAGCAAGAGATTAATGTCCTATTAGAAAGTTTAAGATATTGCTATTCAAACCTGCAACTAAAGCCTCATTAAATATTAGACTGGCCATGTCCTGAATTCTTAATGTTGGTTAACACCTGAGTGAGATCAAGATATGACATATTCCATTGCAAATTTCTCCAAGTATGAATATAGAAAATCTACCTCCCATGTCTGATCCATGAACAAATTTTGCCCGGCATTTTACTTTTTGTTTCACTTTAGAAGTGTTAATTATAGATAGAATCTCACCTTCTAAATTGGCTTTAAGACCAGAAGGATCTTCAAAATTACACAGTTTCAGCGATGCCCCTTCTGCATTAGAGCAGAGCATCTTGACTCCCTGGAGATTTGCACACTGGCAAAGAAAAGAGGTTAAGTCCAGGTATTAAGGTTTGGTTTTCGATTGGGAAAGAAAAAAATTGGCTCAGACAGCAAGGCAAAATATAAAAAAGGAGGAAAAATGATCAATTTGATATAATCACTTTCTGTTACAGTGCTTAGTAATTGAAGCCAGTAAGAACTGAGGACTGTTTTAAAGAAATAGTCCTGTAAAACAATGGTTTTTAAAAGAAACAAAAGCCAAATTAATAAAAGCATACCCAATTTACACAAAACATAAGCATTTAAAGAAGCTGGGAGTCAGAAGTAGGACATCCCTATTTGTATTTTTAAACACAGGTCTGGGCATAATGACATGACATTGGAAATCTATGGGTAACAAAGACATAATAAATGTGTTGGGGATATGGATTTTTCCTTCCTTATTACGACAAGAAATAAATGAAATTCTTGATGTTTAATGATGTTATCACCATCATATTCATTTCAAAGGCTGGAACATTTAAGGATAGCAATTAAAGGCATCGTTTAGCTACAAAACACCATTGTTGGGTCTTTCTGTATTAACCATTGCTAAATAACATCGTCAACCTTGAGCATCCAAATAAGTGCAAAATGTAGAGTAAAAACCTAGAAAATGTTTAAATCTTAAGTTATGTAAATTCCTCTGAAAGGATTCAGTGCCATCCCATCTGAATGCTAACAGCTACTAGTCAGGAAACTATAAAGTTGACATTAACATTACACTTTTACAAATTGTTACCATCCAAGTAGATAATGTTTTAAATGCTGTAAGGCACTATATGAATAATAGTACTTGTTATTAAATTTACTATCATATATACTTATTATCTACATATTATATATACTCATTATACACATTATATATATATATATCACATATCAGTGTCTTCGCTGATCTAAAATCTTAAGGCTGATCAAGTTATGTTATATCCACATCTATTATGAAAATTCTTGTTTTAAAGGTGCAATTTTATTCACCTACAGTCAATTCTCATGAAAGGGAGATAAGCTACAGACCATTTCAAATCACAGATGACTGTCAAACACACACATTCTTTCCTATACCTGTGCCTTAACACAAGGTAGTACAGAAATTCAGACTGATAATTAAAACAATGAGGATCTAGAAGGACCAAATTAATTAAAAATAGCCAGACTTTAAGTATCTGAAAATACAACAAGACAGGAAGCTAATACATATAAATAAATGCCTCCGGTTTTATACATTATGCTCTCAGTAAAACACATTATAAGTATTATCAAAAATTCCCAAGGTTATTATGTAAGTAATGCCCTATACTTAAAGGTTTTCCTATAGAATGTCACAAAGCAAATATATAGTGAAAATAAGTGAAACTTGTTATCTTTAACCATGGAAAGAATCTCACCCTCTATTCATCAGAGTAAAGTGGAGCAAATTCTAAGATTTTAGAATTCGGCTATTAATTAAATCAGCACTGTAACTACAAGAACTGGACTGTTTTAACTCTATCAAGGGGCAATGCGTTTGATGAAAACAGAATATTATTGTTTTTTTTAATATGACAATGGCACTAACATCATATTTAAAAATTGCCCTAATCTGAGATGAAATAAATATTAATAGGTAAAATAATGAATTGCTTCAACATAATCTATAAAGACACATAAACAAAACAAAATTGGTTGGTGGAGTTATAAGGGGGATTCATTACACTAGTCTATTCATTATACTAGTCTATTTTGTATATGTTTGACATTTTCCAAATGAAAAAGTCATTAAAAAATAAGGAGAAGCAAACACATGCTTTAGAGTCTTGTTCTAACTATGAAGAAACTAGCCTTTGGGGCTTGAGCAAATGTCCAGATTTTAGTTTCTCAGTTTATAAAACCGCAGGTCAGACTTGATCGCTCAAAAGTCTCTTTCCAGCTCTTACCCCATTGTCTAAGTCCTGACTGGGTAATGCAATGGATATGAACAGCAGAATTCTTATACTTGCTTCTATGCAGCAGGCTAGAGTCAACCATGGCAGGCAAACCATGTGGAAGAAACACTCTAAAACATGCTGACAGAATAGACAGGGGAAATACTCATTAGCAATAGCAACTGAGATACCTTGGTTTACAGCAGAATAGGTTGGTTTCTATGGAGAAGTTTCACAGCCCATAAGGGAAAGAAGAAAAGCCATGAATTGTTGGAGGAATTCAACATGAGTGGTGGAACCACTAAGGGCATTTTGTGTGGCACAGTGCTTTAGCACACACTATATTGTGGGCACTGCAATACATCAGGGTTATTTATCAGCAGTCATTTTCAAATGTCAAGGACATTTAAATTAGTTTGAGTTTCACAACTTACACAGTGACTCTTCTACGCGAGCAATTTTTATTATTGATAATTAAATTTAAATTCTATTAGCACTTCACTTTATCAGATATGTACTGCGTTGACGGTCCCTGAACAACACAGGAGTTGGTGTGCTGACCACCATAAAGTAAAAAATCCATGTGTAGCTTACAACTCTCCCAGATCTTAACTAGTAATAGCTTACTGTTGGCTGGGAGTCTTCCTGATAACAAAGAGTCAACACATATTTTGTATGTCATATTATATATTGTATTCTTACCATAACCATAAGCTAGAGAAAAAATGTTAACTATAAGGCAGAAAAAAATTCATTTATTGATAGCACTGTATTTATTGATACTGTAAGTTTTTATGGTATCCGTTTATAGGAAAATTTCCATTTAAGTGGATTTGCACAGTTCAAACCTGTGTGGGTCACATATGTATACACACACATGTATATTTATTTACTTGAGATATATACATTGAGATATATACTTGAGATATATACATTTATGTATTTATACATATATATCAAATACATATACCTATGTAGGCATATATATTGGTCTTCACATCAGTTATATGATATGGGTAGCGCAAATATTTATAGATAAAAAAATTATGGTTAGTCTCACTGTTAGTAATACTATAATTAAATAGAACCCAAATCCAGTTGTATTGAATGACCTAGTCTCTCTTATTTTTTTCCTTTCTTTTTTTGTCCTTACCAAAACCAACAAAGCTGCCTCTCAACTTTTCACTATTTAAGGACTAGGTCTTTTCAGGGTTTTTCTTAGTGCTGACAGTCTTTTGCCTACTTTGCTACCAATTTAGTCCTTCATCATAAAGTGGAACTGGGGAATGAAAACAACTGAAATGTGTATCAGCAATTTTGTTACTAGCTCTGATATTATCTTCATGGAAAAAGAGGCTGCGACTAAGGAATGAAATCAAAATTATAATAATTCAAGAAACATTTACTAAATGATAACTAAATGCAAGGTACCTATATTAAGTGCTGTTAATTCAAAAGACAGAGACATGAATCTTAAGGAACATGAAACTGTTAGTAGATTTCACTATTGGTTTTGCATATATTCTCTAGTCCCAAACTACTGTATCAATACCTGTATGTACATCTGTAAATATACATATATACATATAAATACATGCACGTACACACACATATATGTTAAGAGACACTGAAATGCTAGCTTACATAGATTGATGCGTACTATGATTATTTCTCAATATCTCTGCAAAATACTCTAGAATAATATTTTCCCATTTAAAATGTGTTTCAATAGAAAATATCCAAAGTCTTTTTTAGCTTTACCATTATAATTTACAGAAAATTGTAATAAGTAGATTATAGGATTATAAATAGATTATAGGATCTAATTTCAAGATTTAATTTCTTACTAGTTGCTAATAGGTCTATGCTTAATAAAGGATATCAAAGTTGTAAAAGTAACCCATTTCATTTTCAGTCTTCTGTTTTATTGACTTAGTGAATTATGTTTCCACCTAAAAGTTTCATTAAGAGACAGATACAATCTCTGCTCTTTGAAACTGTTCAACAAACTAAAAACTGTATTTTCTTTTGTAACCAAAAATGATTCTTACATCAAGCACTGATCCAGAGAGATCAGCTCGTTCAAGATTTGCACAGCAGAGATTAGCATGTGCAAGATTGCATCGGCTTAAATTGGCCATTTTGAAGTTAATGTATCGAAGGTCCAAACGAGAAAGATCAGCACCACTGAAGTTTAAACCCTAAAATTAAAAAACAAATTGTCACAATATTTTAACCATCTGTTTGTATTAAATTTAATTATTATAGTTAACCACCAAGTTCTTTAGAAATAATTGGCAGTTCAGTCATTTGTAGTCTATTACAAAACACAATCAAATGGAACACAGAAACACAAAATAAGTGTCTTTAATGGATTCTTAGTAAAAGGAAATGCAGACTGGTTATACCTCTTTTATGTGCAGGAAGTTTTTAAAGAGGGATCTCTGTTTGCCATGTTCCTGGTTAATAAGTATTATTTTAGTTAAACTTGATTGCATTTAAATTATTTAATTCAATAATTCAGTTTTTTTTAAAAAGTGAGTATTGTGGTTTAAAAAATCTTTAATGCGATAGTACGTCTGCTACTGACTAGTCATACATAACAACTGCATTAACAATTGAATTCTTATTTTAATTACTGCAATATCCATGCAATATTAAAAAAACCGCTATGTGAAACATAATTAGACAATAAAAATGGGCATTACATTTCTTATGCTAACCATTCTGGGATTGTATCAATGCTATAACCCATAATTAAACAATGTCTTGCATGAAAAAGGAAAATAAGGCAAAACAAAAATCCTAAGAATGAAAAACTTTGCTCACTGATTTGCTGATATAATAAGTCATATAAAAGTCTGCTTTAATTACCTGGCAACGCAATTCCGACTTGGTGGGAGTAGCTAGTAGAAATCGGACAAATTCTTTTCGAGATATTGGTGAATGATCCTCTGGTGGTTGAGAATTCTTGAAAAAGATATTAGGAAATTAATGGAGCATTTTGGGAGCTGGCTATAATAAATGTATATTGGCTAATGTAAAAAGAATCTTACCTTTATAGCCACTTCTAGGTGTTCAATCAGTGAATCAATACCAAAAAATCTGGCTTCTTCTAATACACCTATATTAATAAAAATGATTTGACTTTTACAGAAAACCATTTTAATGTTTATAGCATTCTCCATGTTAAATTCTCACAGTAGAACTGAAATTCAACAAGTTAAGCTATCAACATAGAAGAAAAAGAACAAATGTTTAAAATATATACATATAATTGAAAATATTTATAAAATACATTTTTTCTAAGTAGTTTACATTCAGCAATAGAAAAATTAATTAGAATTAAAGCATTTCATATTTCAAAATTATTTCTGAAAGTTAAATAAGCCACAGGCAAGAAATTGTAATATCATACATTCCTAAAATCATTGGTAAAGTGATTTGATTATGAATAATAAAAATGATTAGTTTAGGGCCTCCCTGGTGGCACAGTGGGTTAAGTGCAGCACTATGAAACTATCCAAAGCCACTGCAGCACAAGTCTGATACCCGGCCTGGGAGATTCCCACATGACGCAACAGACCTTTCCTGTTTCGCTCGCTGCTCTCCTCAGCAGTGTACTTCAGTCGATCTGCCTGTTCTGCTCCCCACTCTGTCTCTGGTGAATCCTCTCACCACCCTACACCTCTGGCCTACACCCCAGCTTGTATGCATAAATAAATAAATCTAAAAAAAAAAAAAAGATTAGTTTACCTAATCTTAACATTTCATTTATTTTTTCCAAGGTGGCAGATATGAAGATAGTCATAAATATCTTTTACTTACTGAATCAGAAAATTATATACATGAATAAAAGTCAAACAAAAGACAAAAGTATAACTGAGAAACAGTTCTTGAAAGAGAACCAGTTTTTAGAAAAGGTTTCTAAATAATAAAAGGGATTTTACTTGTCATTTACTTTTCTTAATTTGACTAAAAAATATGTACACTCTCTATGTGATGTGGTATATATGCTTTCTCATGTCTGTTAACAAACATGTTCATCAGAGACGTGGAGGTAAACTAGAAATCCATTCTCCTTCAAATCAAGACCTCAATCATTCAGTTGGCTAAGTCCACTTGGTCAAAAACTACTAAGAACTTAAGAATTACAAAGAAATATGTGATTCAATCCCTCCCTTCAAATATTTCCAAGTTAAATACAGAAAACCACAAAAGTTACTTAGGAAGAAGATTCCGATCTTTTCAGGGAAAACCCACCACCACCTCCAAAATTCCAATTGCAAAACAAGAGTCAGTTGATGAAGAAGGCACCACTTAGGGAGCTGCTCTGGCACAACAGAGTGGTTTCACCTCTGGATTCCTCAGGAAAGGCAGTCACACTTCAACATCTGTCCTGGAAGAAACTCCTTTTTTAGGAGAAAAAGAGGTGCTGGGGGCCTCATTCTCAGTTTGCCGACATCTTGTTAAATGTGGATCTTTCAAGGAATGTGGTAAGGATATTTTCTCTAAATCTAGGTTTAGAACAAAATCTTAAAGCATTCCAGAAAGGTTTTACAAATACAAGAGATACCCAGGGGCACAGTGGAAGAAAAGAAGCAATAGTTTGTTAATACCAGTAAGACCTGGATTTACATTTCAGCTTTGTCACTCACTACCTTTGTTGTCTAAGAGAAGTTACTTAATCTCTCTGAAAGTTTCCATATTTGTGAAATGGGGCATTATTACCAGCTCACAAAGCTGTCATAGAAATTAAGAGTTGATGCATATATATTGTTTGGTACAGGGCCAGGCACCTGGTAGATTCTCAATAAATGATCACCATGCTTATCATCAAAATGCATGTTTTCTGACACTAAGCACCATTCTCTTTATTAAATAAAAATGAGGTCTGGAAAATTCATATAATTTTAGGGCAATAAATTTTGAAATGCTTGAGGAATTCACAAGTTAGTAGAATTGGGTTGTGCTGAGACTTAACTAGGAAGTAGGGAAAAGAAGACTCAAGTAGGGAAAGAGTTTTAAAGACAAATGAAAGAAAAGGAAGATAGGGTTCAACGGTAAAAGTTAAAGGCAGGGAACAAATAAATTAATGAAAGTAGAAAAGAAGCATATTTAAGATGAAAGCACAAATTAGGAAGAATAAAAAGTCATTAGCCAGACATTGTGATCCAGGAGACCTCAAGAGTTCCAAACAAAATAATACCAGACAGATATACATTGAGACACATTATAATAAAGTCACTGAAAACTAACAACAGGATGTAAGATTCAAAACATCAAGAGAAAAAGGGTAATCTATAACAGAACACCTATCAGACTGTCAGCAGACTTTACAGTAGCAACTTTGTAAGAATGAAAGGACTAGAAAGAGATATTTAAAATACTTAAAGACTGGAATCTTTAAGATTCCTTTACCCAGCAAAATTAACAGTCAAGATGCAATGAAGAGTAAAGTGCTCCACTGAAAAGCAAATGTGAAAATAATTTATCAACAAACCGTACATAAATTTTTTTTTAAGATTTATTTTTTATTTATATATACAAGTTGGGGTACAGGCCAGAGGCGCGGGGCGGCGAGAGGGTTCACCAGAGACAGAGCGGGTAGCAGAACAGGCAGAGCAGAAATACACTGCTGAGGGGAGCAGCGGGCAAGGCAGGAGAGGTCTGCCACGCCATGTGGGATTCTCCCTGGCCGGGCGT